>CAOGCB010574150.1:0-13793 GCA_948266635.1 Cnidoscolus chayamansa | reverse complement strand
TGTACATTGATTTTAACACAAGTAGCAAACATCACCGGTGTGGAAATATTTAATCTAGCTTAAATAAATCACGCAGTTGAATTTATTGGTTAGGGTTAGGTCTTTCTATTTCTTAACGCTGCCGATTAGTTGAATCTTAAGACTTTTTTAGGGTGATTAATTGGTTAGGATTAATTAACGGACGTTCCTTGCTTAATTACGATCTAAGGAAAGATTGGTTATTCGAAGCGTCTTCAACAACTAGAACTAGCCTATTAGAAATCTAAGAAAATTATTTTTGTTTCAATAATCAATTCCAATGATTGAATGAAAAATACCCTTCTAACTGGAGCTCGCTTTTCATCGATATTCATTAAATTTTATTGTTTAATTTTCGTTTCAATTAGTTAAATTAATTTCTTTAATTACAAACCCCCCTTTTGTTTAATTTTAATTTTTGATTTAAATTCTGTCATTAACAAATTTATTCAGTCAATTTTCTCCCTGTGGGATCGACCCTTATTTACCTCTCTACAAGTTATTTGTTGCAGGAGCCAGGAATTTATTTTTGGTGGATTCAACACCCATCAAGTTATATATTTTTCAGGGGTTATATCTTTTTATTATATAATATTATTTTATAGTTAAATATTTTTTAAAATTTAAAAAAATATATATTTATGAAAGAAAACTAAAAATAAATCAAATTTTAAATTATTTAAAAATAATAATAATTTTCAGTAAAAATTATATTATTCTAATTTATTGTAATTATTTATATAAAATAATAGTAATTAAAAAACTGATCTCATAGAAATAAACCAATATATATGTCATTTGTGTTATTTATTAATACTATTTTTTTTAAATTATATATTTTTATTTAATAATATAATTTATTTTTTAAATATATTTTAAGTTATTCTCAAATTTTTATAATTGTTATCTATAAAGCTTGAATTTTATTAAGTTTTAATTAAGTTAAACTCAAACATCAAAAAATGAGTCCATATGAGTTTGAACTACACAAAATTCAGCTCAATTACATTTTTAAATTAAAGTAATTTTATAATTATTTTATTTAAAATTAGTAATTTAAAAATAATTGAATACAATTTAAGAAAAAATAATGTTTCATATAATATAATATATATAAATTAGCTTATATTGTTATTTGTTTTTATTTTTCAGGTTTTTGTTTCATTTTATATATATATATATATGGAGAAATAACAAAATAAAATTATGTAGAAATTTAAATATATTTATATATTATCAACGGGGCGGCAAAACCTGCCTCCTATGATAATATATGTATATATATTATATTTAATATAAGTATGCAATAGAACCATTTAAATAATTTTAAAAAGTTTGTAAAAAACTTACTTGAACATTTTATTAATTTTTGAAAGTATAGGAGATCAGTTTCAGGTGATGTTTTTTTAAAAAGGTTGCTCAGTATATGAGCTTCCTAATAACTACTACAAGAAACAAATAAACATTTCTCTTTCTCTCTTTCTTGGAATCTTGAAGACGTCTTGAAGAAAAATGTGCTTCAAGATTGAGATGATAGGATGAGGTAAGGTAAGGTGTGTTTTGAAATGGTGGAGGATGCTCCTTTTTATAGAGGAAGAGAGTGTCATCTTTGTAATTTTTGAAAGGTCAATTTGAAATAGTAAATGTCACTCATGAATAATTATTATTGTCACGTACGCTTATTAAGGTATATGAGATTAGGTATCTAATTAAGTTATAATTGAGAATTTAAATGCATGATTTAGGTTATGCAAATGATGAGATGTTTTCTTGATTTATGTGGAGTATGGGAGTATGTTAGAAATGGTAGGACATTTGTTTAAATGTGAATGTGCATGTGATATGCAATTGACATGCAACTAGTGTGTGTATAGGTTTCATGGGATATGGTGAACAAATAGGTAAATATGATTGAACAATATGATATATAAAATGAGTTTAAAAGTACGTTAATTACATAAATGTTAGAAAAGAATATAAATCTCGTGAATAAAGGAGTAAGAATATAAATGGAAGTTAAATTAACCTAATTGAATTTTAGTGATATGTAATTTTAAATGTACATAATTAAAAAAGAAAAGAAAAAAAAAAGAATAAAAAAATTAATAAAATAAATAAATAATAATAAAAGTAAAAAAAAGAAAATGAAAATAAAAAAAGAAAAAGGAGTGGATGGAAAGCGACAAACACTTCAAAATAAACAAAATAAATAAATAAATAAATAAAAAAGAAATAAAAAGGGACAAAAAGATAGAAACAAAGGAGGAGAGAGAGAGAGGCTATCGGAAGAAGAGGAAGAGTTGGAGAAGGGAAATTTTTTTATCAGATCGGTAGTTTTATTTTGGTTAATTAAATTAGATATAAGCCCTGTTTTAGCGACAAAAAATTTAAGTGTGAATTATTATGGTTGAGGTTGAAAAGTTTAGAGATTTAGGGTTTGTTATAGAAAACTATATAGGTTGTGTTACTATTTTGGAGGACAACTGATGTTCAAAAATTATGAATAATATACCAATAGAAAGTTGTGAGTGTTGGCTACAATTGTTCAGAACATCATTTTATTAAATCATATCGTTTGAAGTATGAAAATATAATAAGAACAGATAAAGTTCTAAATTGCCGGATTATAGGATTCCAGTATAGGGCAGTCATTATTATTTCTTATTTGGAAGCCTCAATGATTAGATAAAATTATGAAATTTTATATAAAAATTATTTTGGATGTTATCTACAATTTTTATGTTTTGCACTTTATCAAAAACAAAACCTAAACTGGTCAGAAAAATTAGACAAGTGAGATGTATCACTGAAACTTTCAGGTTCATCCTGCACAAAGTACCAGAAATGTAAGTAGTCTGTTTGGTACCCAAATAGACTCCAAATGACCTGAAATTTTGTGTGAAACTTTATTTATATTTAAAATTAATTTCTATAAAAAATGAGAATAAACTGAGTGGATTTGTGTTAGGAATTAATTTAGGAAAGATATAAAAGTATTAAGGAGTAGGTTAGGCAAATTAAAGAGTAAGGAAAATATTCAAATGATTTTAGATGGTAACCAAATTTGGTAGATAGCTTCTATACTATGTTAAGGAAATTCAGTAAAAGTTTTAGACCAAAACTAATTGAATTTATAGTTGAATGGATTGAAATCACAAGTTGTTAGCAATGGAAGTACCTTACCGGACAGTAGACTTTAGTTGAGTAGAAAGTGACCTTAATGAGCTTGAAATGAGCTGAAATTTAAATGAAATATTAGATGTTAAGTTGTTTGAAAGTGTACAAAATTTTAAAGCAATTGGAATTGAGTAAGATATTGAAATAAAATAAGAAACATAGGCAGCCTATAAGAATCTTTATGAGGAAAGCATGCGAAACAAGTTAAAATGTAGGGCTAATGAATTTTATGTCATATAATTTGTTCACCATATTTATTGATACTTTTGAATGAAAAATTTCTATGGGTGTTTGATGTGAAAAATTATAATGTGAAATAGGTACTCGGGGTAAAAATATTTCTGCAGACCGAGATAGGATCGATAAGTGAAAGACGAAAATAGGTAAGTTATGGATCATTGTGTGACCGTATGCACAATGATAGTGTATGAAATGTGTGAATGTATGTGGTTATTAAATTACTACTATTTGAGACCTGGTGAGCAATTGATTCGTAGTTTGGGGGCCACCAGATGTATTTGCCATAGAAGTGTCTATTTTCGTGCAGGAATATGTGAAATGAAATGTTGAGATTTTATGTGCCTTGTTGTGATTGTGGATTATGATTGAGACTTGATTAGTGAATTATATGTGATTGACGTGCTTTCATAGAAATGTGGATAATATACATATTGAGGACATTCATTGATCATAATGAGCATGACAGTAAGGTAAGGCATATGGACATAAATTATTGAGACATGATATATGATAGTGCATATGATGATGTGAGATACATACAACATATCATACATGACATGGTGTGCTGGAGATGGGGATGACTCGTGAGACTCGACTAAAATATCACACGATGTATACATTTCTCGTGAGACTCGGGAATTGCATAGTATATACGGATCCATAAGACTTGGTTTGCATGTAGATATATTCTGGGTAAAGATTTTTTTTGTGAAATGAAGTTTTAAATGAAAAAAAAATTTATAGAGCAACAATCCAATATAATCCCTTACAAGTTGATTAGGGATTTCCGAAGTTGCAGTGGAAAGTCATTAATCATTCTGTGGGAGGCATGTCCAGGTGAGGATATGACATACGGTCACCTTCGAGTGGAGTCCAGTAAAGGGGCTGTTATATTATTCAGACTCCACACAATTCAGGTAGGGAGTGTCACAATTAGACTTTTGTTTTCTCATATACAGAAGTATATATGTCATTTTCATCGTTTTACTCCTTTCTAGATTTAACCGATAAATTTACTTTGTATTTTTAACCAATTTATGTAGGCTATTTTAGAAATTCATTTCCCTTTTTCGACTTTTTAAAAATTATTTGATCCATTGATAAATTAAAAGTCCTAGTGATAAGCACCTTGATATTAAGTTAGTCTGGCAGTACAAATTAGTAACTCTTTAGATGCTACTTATTTGTATTTAACTCTAATTTTAAACATGATTATAATGATATTCATGACTTTTTTAGGGTTACCAAGAAGTGTTTAGATAGTGTCACATTTTATATCTTTAATTACCCTTAATAATGTTGTTTGAAGGATAATTATAGTGATAAATGTTTTAGGTTGTTGTAGTTAATACAAATAATGATGGTATTTTTCCACTAACATATATGGTGGTTGAGATATAAGATAAGAATAAATGTCATAACTTCTGGTTAGATGTTTATGTCTAATAGACAATAGATATTTCCAATTTTAAAATATGTAAAAATAACTTCAATAAGTATTTGTATTGAATCATTGGATTGAAGAAAACATTAATCCTTCATCTTTAGTACTTTATAACTTGTTTTAATATAAAAAATCTTCAAAATAGTATTAAGTTACCAAAAAAAAAAAAAACCGACCATAGTTTGAGCATAATCTTATCAATAAAGTTATCAGATATTTCACTACAAGAAAAGTAAACAAAAAAGCAATGAAATTATAGAAAATATTATTAGTAAAAGACATTACCGATAGTTTACCGACCATTTAAAATACTGATATTTAAAATACTGACTATTTACCGACGAAGTATCGTAGTTATATTTTTACTTTTATTGTAATATTTGTTTTCATAATATTTGCACGATAATACGATTCATTAGGATATTGAATTTGTTTGCCATTTTCATGTTGGAAAAGTGCTTTGTTGTTCTTTAAGCAACGCCATTTTCCCTCAAATTATTAAGGATTTAAACATATGAGAGCTAAAGCCATTAGAAATGGGAAATTATAACATGCACATAGTTACAGTTATTTGTTAAGTTAAGAAGAGTGGATATATCCCATGTTTTGTGAGAGATTAGGAGCACATGATAATGTGTCGTAGAGAGAGAAAGAGTTGCATGTGGAAGAAAAGCTTTCTTTTCATTATGATTAACTTAATAAGCGATTTTGACGTGCTATATAATTAGAAAACAAGAAGCAACCGATAGCCTAGTGTACGTAGTTATTATACTTTGACAAATTGATTATTTTTCAAGTACTTATTTCCATGAGGACAATGGATTTTAATGAGAAGTTCAATGAGGATATGCTTTGAATTAGCCCCATAATTCACCATTAAGCAGAGACAATATATACGTACCACTTATCTCTATGGCGTTTCTAATTGTTGTATATCTAACATATTCTTGCATTGGATAATTTAATGTGTAAGATTCCTACATACTTAAGGCCTATAAATTGATAAAAAAAAGAAGATCAAAATATCTGTAAAAAATATTTGGAATAAATGGAGGAGGAATAAAGGAAACTTATACATTATTGATGTTTCCAGTACATGAAATTAACCATTTCTGGGACTTGAGAAGTCACCAAATGCAATGCAACTTTCTGAGGTATTATGTCCTTTAGAAATTTTTACTTGGACATTCTCAATCAATCTCAAAGTGTATTTATCCTCTTCTTCTCTAGCCACAACAATTGAATGCCCAGTTGAGTGTGACCTTGAAAATCTTTCTATCTTTTGCTTATTTCCAAGATCATCTACCCCATTTTCTCCTCCTTTAGATCTACCTTCTTCTTCACCATTATCATCATTTCCTTCTATGATGTCAATACTTACAGAATTCTCTGCCAAACCATTGTTATTATTTTGATGATGATGATCATTATTCTGCTCAAGAATTGGTGTCTTCTCTAATGTTTCTCTAGGCAAATCAAGATCACTACGACAAACTGGACACGTTTTATGAGATTCAAGCCAAAGATCAATACATTCTTGGTGAAAGACATGATAACAAACTGTTAGAAGACGAAGCATATCATCATCTTCAAACTCTGCTAAGCAAACAGCACATTCAAGACCATACTTCTCACGTCGAAAGTCTTTAACACTTGAATAACTAAATGTAGGAAAAATCTGTATTAATGAAGGATCAAGACCATTATTTGCAGGTGAAGAAGTTGGATTTACATTATTCCCAGAAGGGCTACGTCGTAGATGCCAATTATTAACGACACTCTCCATAAAACATCGACAAAAGTATATAGAGAAAAAGCCAAGGAAGAAGAAGACAAGAAGGATAATGGTTAGAACAATAGTTATTGGGGGAGAAGTAATGTT
This sequence comes from Cnidoscolus chayamansa, assembly GCA_948266635.1. Classification (NCBI taxonomy): domain Eukaryota; kingdom Viridiplantae; phylum Streptophyta; class Magnoliopsida; order Malpighiales; family Euphorbiaceae; genus Cnidoscolus; species Cnidoscolus chayamansa. The sequence continues at coordinate 7,032 of CAOGCB010574150.1, read as the reverse complement.
TGTTTGTTCAGTAGGTGAGGGTGGATATGATGACATTGAATGGAAAGAAATTATTGTAATATAAATGGCTGGCCGGAGATTGGAGTTCTTCCGGCGAAAGATGTTTGCATTGATAGTATGATGTGAAAAATGGGGTTGATGATAGTAGTAGGAGGTTGGCCATTTGATGTGGAAAGATTGGTTTGTTGTCCATTGTAGACTGTTGGCTATTGAGCGAGTCCTCCTCACATGGTTGAGAAACTTTGTCTGAATATTACCATTTTTGCCTCCGTAAATTGCTCTCTTTTGCATTGATTTTTCTTCTTCATAATCACTCAATTATAACTAAACTCGTCCACCAATTAATACTAATTCATCCTTCCTTTATTTTTCTTCTACATTGAATAAATGCGAACACATCAATACTACAAAATATTCTACATAATGAGTATTCATTCTACACAAAAACTTATCTACATATGATTAACCAAATAAAATTCCTTTATAATTCAATTGCCCAATTTATTCTTTTGCAACGGTTCTAATTTAATTTTAATGTAAATCAATAATATCCCTGTTTCACATTTGATTTTTTTTATTTTTTATATTAAGTCCTTATTAAGGTATTAATCTGATTAATAAAATATATATGGTTAATCCTTTTAAGATTCAATTATAATATTATTATCAAATAATAAAATTTAAATGTGTAAATATTCAAATGAATCACGATCACTTGAAGGTGAATGAAACCCTAATAAGTCTACGTGTCATCATATCTCATTTTCTTACATCATAATTTTTCACCTTTTATTTCTTTTCTTATGTCACGTTTTATCATCTTATCATTCATTATGCATTTGTTCATTCATTTTCATTCCTGCATCAGTACATTGTATATGTATATCATATAATGTTCACAACATGCAAGCAGTATATAGCTATCATGGCATAAGGAAATATATGTAAGTGTCCATACATTCCTATATCGAGTTATACATAGTTATATTACCTATTTTACATAATCTGTTATATTACATGAACTAGAGCAGCAACAATATATACTCAGTTCGAATCCATCTTTCCGAGTAATCATCTGGACCCTGTGAAAATTGGTAAAGCGAGATGGGAGAGGGGATAGGCATAAAAGGAGTGTGAGCTATTATGAAATAGCTCCGTGAGTAGATACAAAAAAACCATACATAAAACATTTATTTGCATGCTAGTGTAATGTATCAACTACAAATAATTCAAATAACATAACATATATGAAATGCAATATATCTCGTGTTGCTAATGCAAGCAACCTAAACATCATGATGCATGTATATGCCATAAAACGAGTCTGTATCATACATTTAAAAATAGTTAGCATTTACTCACCTGAAAAATTACATCTTCATAATAATCCAATCTATTGCTGCCTACATTGACATACTTTAAATTAAAGATAATACATATACATACACCCTTTTTATACTCTAAGACACATTCCCATACTTCCCCATGCATTAATTCTTTACTTATGAGTTATTGTTCGGTTAACCTAGGTACTATGGTTGAAAACCGAGTGATATTCTTAACTCTCCTATGGCTTTCGAGTTATTTTCCTACTTAACCGAGTTATGTGTTGTTTGCATCTCTCGGTCCGAACCATAACTTTTACCAAGTGATATTATCATTAGGTACTATCTTTTCTTACTTAGTCGTATGAATGTCTCGGTTACATCCATCATCTACCAAGTCATTTCGTTGACCTAGACAACCAATGTCTCGATCATCATCATTCGTTTCATTCTATCTTTTATCGAGTTAGAAAAATGTCTTGGTTTTAACATTCGGTCATTTATATTACTCAACTTTGAAGCTAGCTTCACAGTGACCGGATTATCGTGTCAGTGACCAAAAACTAAGTTTTGCCAAGAAGGTCAAAACATGTTTCCTAATATTTCCAATCCATTTATACTCATTTTCCATGCTTGTTTTTACTATGAAACACCTCATTTAACCTCATTTAACATCGTTTAACCTTAATATGATCATCTAGACACTTACATTGCATTTTAACATCGTTTTTTTTATCACTTTATGGTTCATCATCAACATTTTCAATATTTTTGAAATCTTTCTACATTTCATCATAACTTCATTAAACTTAACATGCAATCACATTTTTACTATACTCTAACTTATTTACATGTATTTCATCCCATTTAACAACTTTGAACATGCATCAATACATTTTCATCAATAATCGGGTTCTAAATCCAAACCTTGAAATTTTCATCATCATAGTCTCTAATCTTCATGCATGTCATATTTTTCACCCATATATCCTTAAACAAGTTAGAAGGAAGCTAACTAATCTGTTTTGAAGGTGATCAGTAAAGAAGAGCTCGATTTTTCTCAAGTTGCTTCAGTTGGTGAGCTTGCTTCCCCTCGGTTGAAGCTTGCTCACTCCCTCTTTTGTTTTCCTTTGTCTTTCTTAATGAATTCTTCACTCTTTTCTCTTTTTAAGCTTAAGTCTTGGGTTCTTTGGAGGATTTTAGAAAGATTTGGGCATTAAGCATCAGTGTGCAAGAGAAAGGTTCGATTAAAATGTTATCCTGCCATTGCCTTCTCCCTTTTAAAGGGTGATGGCTCGTCATTGACTTGGACATTGAATCAATGGTTTGTTCCCCACCTACATGCCCTACTATTTTATCATTTTGCCCCTTTATACACTTCATTTTTCCATTCCTATCATTTTGACATCTTTTGACATTTTTCATTTACTTTTTAATTCTTTTACATTTCTTTGACATATTTACCCTTATCCACTTTTCTAGTATAATTTTCGAATATTCTCAGAATATTCCATTTCAAAAATCTGAATTTCGATAACGGAGAAGTGTTGGGTGTTACAAGTATTATGTCAAAAAAATTTAAGTTATAAAAATTTATAACTTATTTTTTCCTCAACATATGCGTATTTATGAAAAAAGTATATGTAAAATTTTAAAATATTTGATAGAAAGTAATTGTTATGTAAATTATAAAAAAACTAAATATATACTATGTACTAATTGATAATGTTATGGAAGAAATACAGACACATAGGACCAAATTTAAAAAGTCAAAGAGATTCTCAATGTCCAGAATAGAGTCTCTCGGAATTCTCAGATCTCATGATTCTAGATATCATTGATAGTGAAGCTATTTGCACCATTATCTAGGCATTATGGGCATTACAGATGTTACGTGTTGTACTGTTCCATTGTTTATGTGGAACATCCACTATTGATCTGACCAAAGATTTTTGGTTGACATTTTACAAGCCACATAGACATCTAATTTAGGGTAGTTCATTGTTCCCCTCAAAATGGTTAGGGAATTTACTTCTAAACTGATACTTAATTTTACCCAAACCATTTTCCATCTCGAGTCCTAACTTTACTTTATTCTAGAACTTGTTCTTTTTGGATTTTTTGGAGCTCTTTTTTTTTTCTTTATATTCTCCTGGAGCTGCAACTGCAAGAGAGATGAGATTGAGCCTCCTTGTATCTATAGTCCTAGGAATAGTAGATGGTCCCTGGCATGCTAATCAAGGTGACACCACACAACCAATAATCGCACTCGCCTTTGTCTTCTTGGCAGCTTCTACAATAGCATGGAAACTTTCCCCCTTTGTTGCCATAATGAGTGAAGAGTACATGTTGTAAAGTCTCATGGCATACTGTCTTACTTCCTTTCTCTCTATTTCGTATGCATGCCCTACATACTGTAGAAGATTAGTGAACCGGTCTGCGTACTCATCTACGCTCAAATCATTTGTCTATTGAAGTTGCTTAAACTCTAGCATGTTCAACTCCCTATAACTATATGTAAAAGTCCATTCTATAAACTCTACTAAGAACTGATCCCAAGATAACTCCTCTACCTGAGGCTCCATATATGTCATGTACCACTCCTTTGCCTTCTTATATCAGAGTGTGAAACAAGCCATCTGTAATGATCTTAATGGCCTTGATGTACTCAAATGAATCAACTCCTTCTTAGTATTTGAGAGCATCCAACTTCAAGTAATCGGTCATCTTAGCCTTGTCTCTACTTCCCGAAGCTGCCCTAGGTGAAAGAGCAACTGGTACTGCAGTGGGCTATGGTACTGGTGGAATTGGAGGTGCTGAGTTCTCTAGCACTACCCTTGGGTAGCCTTACTAAGAGGGGTACATTCTATATGGTGGATAAGGTGGGTAGTATAGTGGATAAGGCATGTATGGAAGGTAAGGTGCAAATTTAGGATGTCGTAAAGTGTCACTACTCCTAAAGTGTCACTACCAGGATACCAATAACCGCTCCTATAGCTAAAATCATGTGGTGGAGGTGCATACTCGTGAGCCAATGCAGCACCCTAACCACTAGTGTATCCCTCCATTCCTCCGATACCCATGCGCAAATTCTCATCCCTCCTATCTACATTCTCAGTTGGCAGATCCCTTATAAACATCCTAAAAGGCTCTACCCTATCACTATTTACATTGAAGGACCTTCTTGAGTCCCCTGATGCATCTCTCCATAAGCTCCTATGAGCTTTTCCCCTTATTGTATAGGTGTTAGGAAGATCATCCATTCCTACATTCTCAGGTGGAGCTCCCGATTGTTGACAAATCAATGTGATCCTCCCATATTATCTTCTGCAAAGAGGACAAACATAATATTAACATAACATTTAATTCACACGTCAACATAAGAACTCACATAATAATTCACATTATCAATAATTTCATATGCATAATATGTAACACTTGACACATTTTCGACGTTGAATTTTGAATTTTCGATCAGAATATTCGTGGAATATTCAAAAACAGGGCCAAAATAGTGTTTGGGAAGTAAAATGCTAAGTTATAAAAATTAAATGACTAAAATATAAAACGTAAGGACTAAAATGAAAAGAAGGAAAAGTTAAAGGATTAAAGTGAAGTTTGGCTAGGGCTAATCTAAAAGTTAAGTTCGACCGCTGAACCCATGTTGCCACCTCCACTATAAATAGCGGAGGCAGCCGAAAGGGAGGAGTTTTGGCAATTCCTCCTTATTTCCTCTCAAACACATAAAAAGTCTAAGTCAACAAAAACCAAAGTAAAGGATACAAAGATGGTTTAATAAGAAAACAATCAAGTAACAAAAGCTAAAGGTTCAAAGGAAGGGAAAGCTTAGAAGAACTTGAAGGAAGAGGTTCAAGCCAAGAGTTCCAACAATTTAACTAATCAAATCAGTTTAGTTTAAATGGTATATGATCATTTAATGATAGAAATGAAACATCCAAATGAATTTAAGTAAAGTTTATGTTAAATTGAAGAATTTTGAGGAAGAATGTAAAATGACCAAATGATGAACCATGCAAGAACATATGCACATTTAAATATGCTTAAAGATATTAGAAACATGTTACAAAAATAAAGTTGGAGATGCATGTACTAGAAATAAAGAAATATGGTTAGGTTTTGAAAGGTTAGGAAGTTGATGAAAAAGGCAAGTAAATGATGATATGTGGATTGCATGTTGATAAAATGTTGTTAGCCGAGTTATAGATGATGAATTGAAATTGAATTGAGTTGCAGGATTTAAGCATGTTAAACATGCAAGAAACCAAGTTTTGGTCACTGCCAAAATCCAGGTTCGGCGGCATAAAAGGAGGGTTTAGGCTGTCGAAACTGGAAGCAGCTCAATAGAAAAGGGAAAGTTTAGCTTTTGCTGCCGAAGGTGGCACTTTCGGCTGCCAAAACTGGGGGCACAGTAAATTAGCAGTAGTCGAACCTGCTGCTGAAACAGAGACTTTCATCTCTGTACAAAGGACCTTTAACCACTGAACCTGCCACCGAATGTCCTTTGTCCAACAATTTTTAACTAAATTGCTAGGATTAATTATGCTATGATTATGATATGTTCTATGGGGGTTTATAGGATGTTTTAAGTACAATTTTAAGTTAATATTGAGTCTCTAATCAGAAGTCCGAAATACAAGATCAGACCTTGAATATCAGGGACAATAATGACGAATCGAGGATTTGTCAAGTATGCTTATATTTCCAAGTGAGCAGATATAAACTAAAATATTTTTATGATACAAAAATGTATGTTTCATGGCATGCTCATGCATCACGGCTATTACATGTTGTTTTGCATTAGATCACGAGATATGTTACAAAGCACTGATTACATGTTTATGTGAATGGTAGTGTTGGACGACCCACGATCTCGTCTGTTATGTTTTATAATGATGATGGACGATATCCCTAGGAATGTCCCTCAGGTATATTATGTTTTTCGCGACCGCAACCAAGGAAGTCGCGATCGCGACCAAGGAAGTCGCAACTGTGACAAAGCCAAGGATCGGGCAGAAGCCTTTGGGAAGGAAGTCGCAACCGCGACATTGAGGCTCGCGATGGCGACAATAGCCAGAATTAGGCAGTGACTTTGGGTAGGAAGTCGCGACCCGCGACATGGTGACTCACGATCGCGACTTGTTTCTACCAAAGGATTAAATCAAGAAAAGTTAAGACATTGAACTAGTTTTGGGACATTAAGGGAAGACTTTTATTTATAGTATAAATGAATACTTTTTTTTATATGCAAAGTATGAACAAATATTGATGGAAAATGGTAATGTGAAATAGGTACAAGAAGTGGAAACTTAATTGGAGACAAGGATAGAGTTGATCAAGGAAAGGTAAATCAAGGTAAGTTATGTTAGTAGATTATAGGGTATTTGTGTAAAAATGTGCACAATACCTTATTCTAATTCATGAAATCTTCATGATACCTTGTGCATGATGAAATTGTAAGAAAGGTGTGTATATTGTATTAAATGTTAATAGTGATTTTTGTGTAAAGTGATGATGTTTGATACTGTGATGATATGTTTGATTGTATTGGATTATGAGCTTGATGAATATTGTTATGATAAGCTATTGGTGTAATTGTGCAACTTTGTGCAATGACCATAAGTTTGAGTATTGGTTATGTGCTAAGTAATAATTCATGAGGTCATTATACTATTTTGAGTATAATGAT
>CAOGCB010573957.1:0-11310 GCA_948266635.1 Cnidoscolus chayamansa | reverse complement strand
AATATTCATAATTTTATTTAGTTTTTGTCACCATGCTAAAACAAGTTGATTAAAACTCATTTGATAGGAGTAAAAAAAATTTGATTTTGTAGAATATAGAGATATTTTAATTGAATGATTTTAAAATATGGATTAAGTAGTAAATTTTCAAAAAATTCAGACTTCATAATAATTCTCTCTAAAATTAATTTTAATTAATATATTTAAAAAAATTGCATTCTTTTTTACCTCCAACAACAAATGAATAACTATTAAAAATAATAACTTTTGAGCCTATATGTAAATGGATTAAAACATTTGTCAACATAGATGAATTTAATTTACTTTGAATTTTTAAAAAATAAATAAACTACTTGTTGTCCTAAAATATAGTCCAAGAGTGATGAGGAGCAGATGGATCACTTGGCCTTGAATTTTGAAGAAACCTTGGGCCAGACTGACCAATACAGAAAATAACTTAACTTTTTGCAATTGTTGTCTGTTTGAGGTCTATAATAGCCCGTCAGAAAAAGAATTTCGAGACAGATAATTTTAAAACATGCGACAAAGAGGCATAGGCCTTGTCGCAAATTTTGGGGGCTCAAAATCCATCGTTTAGAGGGTCAAATTCGTCAAAATTATTGCTTTGCCAGAATTCTTGTTATTTTAAGATTTTTTTATTAGAATTTTTGCTACTTTAGGATTTCTATCATTATAAATATGTTACTTACATTTTTTTTACAAGGGATTAATTTTGAAATATTCAGTTATTTTTTTAAGAATTTGGCTTCTCGTCTTTTTCTTTATTTTTTCTGTTCATCGTTCCAAACTGACATTATTGATTTGAAACTCCTGACGGAGTATATATTTTCATGGAGAAACTGAAGAGAAAGACCAAAATATGTAAATGGATTAAAACATTTGTCAACATAGATCAATTTATAATTTTTAAAAAATAAATAAACTAATTGTTGTACCAAAATATAGCCCAAGAGTGATGCGGAATAGACAGACCACTTGGCATTGGATTTTGAATAAGCCTTGGGCCAGACTGACCCAATACAAAAAATGGCCTAATTTTTGCAGTTGTTGTCCGTTTGAGATCCATAATAGCCCGTTAGAAAGGAAATTTCGAGATGAATGATTTTAAAAAATGCAACAAAGAGTTACATGTCATGTACGAAATTTTGGGCCTAGAAGATTAGGTGCCTAAAATGATGTAATTAGGAAGAAATTGAATAAAGGAAATAAGAAAATGAAAATAAAAAGAAAAATAGAAAATAAAAGAAAAGGAAAATAATATACATAAAAAAAGTTGACAAGTCAATAAAAGAGGCTTATAGGTGGCACTTAAGAGATAAATATCTCTAATTAAAAAGTAAAAGAAGAACCTAGCAGATACAAAGAAAGAAGAGCAATAGAAGAGGAAGGAAAAGAAAAGAGAGGAAAAAGAAAAGGAAAAGAGAAGAAGAAGAAGAAGAGGAAGAGGAAGAAAACTTAAAGGTTAGTTGTACAAATTCTTAATAGCTTTGAAGTAGGATATAATTTTTGATGGAAAAAGAGATATTAGAGTTGAGAGTTGATTTAACCTAGAAATGGTACAAGAAACTTATGTTAGTTAAAACATGATCTTTGGACTCGAATCAAAGTAACAATGATGATAGAACTGAGAAAATGGTTGAAGTGGTGAAAACTGGAATTAGATCTAAGTGAACAGTAAACTCGTGTTATAGTTTTAGAGGATCAAATGAAGTCTAAAAATTATGTTTGATATATCAATATAAATATATGAATGTTAGCTACAAATGTCTAGATATCACTTTGTGAAATTAGATCATTTACAATATAAAAAGGTAGTAAGAATAGACAAAGGTCAAATTGCCTGATTCTGCAGTAGCAGTATAGGACAGTAGATGGTTTTAATGATTTGGAGGCTTTAATAGTTAGATAAAATTATGAAATTTGGTATGAAGCTTGTTTAGGATATTAGCTAAAAATTTCATATTTTGCACTTTGGCAAAACCTAAACATAAACTAGCCAAAAGAATTGATAAAAGGGAGATGTCACAGTAATTCTGCAAATAATCTGCAGAAGTGAAAATGGTTAGTTTGGTACTCCATTTGAGTCCAAATAACCTGAGATTTGGAGTGAACTTTGCTTTATATGTTATGGAATCTTATTTAAGTTTTGGGATTTAAAATGAATGGAATAGATAGTGAAATGAACTAGAAACACCAAATATTGGCAAAAAAGGGTATTTAATTGGGTATAAGAATTAAGTTGGATAAAAGGTACTCTAAATGAACTTGACATGAACTGTAATGTGAAAGGAAGCTAGAATGTTAAGTGATTATGAAGTGTACAAAGTTTTAGAGCATGTAGAGTTGAAAAAGTGAGGTTTTTGCTTTTGAGAATGGAAGCTGCGACTAGGCTTCACGGGCACGACATTAGACCAAAACCAGACAGTAGCTTCTGGAATAAGGTCGTGAGCACGACATTAGAAGTCGCGAGCGTGAAATGGGTCCAAAATCAGATGGAAACTTTTAGTTTGAGGTCACGAGCGCGACATGGGAAAATCGCAGGCGCAATATGGGTTAAAAAGCAGATAGTAACTTTGTAGAATTATTCGCGAGCGCGACTTGTTGGTTCACGAGCGTTACTTGCTTCTATCAAAGAGAAGCTTTGGGAAATTGATAAGATTTAGAATATGTTTTCGCGAACCTAGTATAGATTGTTGTTTCTAGTATTTAATTAATACTTTGAAATGAAAAGTATCAATGTTTATTGATGTAACATAATCATGTTAATAGGTGCTCGGAGCGAAACTATTCCTGAAGCTCGTGATAGAGTGGATAAAGGAAAAGCAATAGAAGATAAGTTATGGGATCATTGTGCAACCGTGTGCACGATGATGATGTGTTAAATATTTGATATTTCATATATTTTGATATTTATTAAATATTATTATTTGAAAACCTGGTGAGTAAATTGAAATGCAGTTTGGAAGCCACCAGCGGTATTTGAAATAAAAGTGTAATTTTATGCAGGATTTTGTTAAATGATATGTTGAACAAATGTGTGATTGGATTGTGATTTGTGAAGTGTGATTGAAATGAATGATTATTGAACAATTGTGTGTTGGTTGGTGATGTGTAATATGAAATGAAATAGTGCTTGTGATTGTGAAGAATGATGTAATATGATTGCATTGATTGATCATTGAATAATATGAGATTGATTAAATGCTAATGATAGCAAAGAAAAACATATGCACATGATTATTGAAACATGAGATATGATATGTATATAATGTCATGAAATTCATACAGCATATCATACGCACGGGAAGAACCATAGAGATTCAATGGTGACCCGTGACATAAAAAGATGCCGTAGAGATGGAGTGACACTTATAATGTAAAAAGATGTCGTAGAGATGGAGTGGCACTTGTGACATAAAAGAAAAGAAATGTGGATGATATTAAGAAATTGTGCACAATCAAATTATGAGATATGGCCATTGAATGGAAGGAAGACGATGAAACAATTGCATGGAGTGCATTGATATCATATGTTATATGTTAATGCATTCACATCATATGGTTGAGACATCATATAATGAAACACCCTTGATTCATATTGTTTGTTGATGATGATATAAAAGGTTGTTCAATTGATTATTGATGATGTGTATATTGATTGTGATGATATATGATGATTTCAGATATTAAATCAATGGGTGTCAATGCGCATGCTTTATTTTGATACTATGCATGCTACATATAAGTGATTATAACTTAGTGAGTTTCGTATTCAGCGTTTATCCCTGATATAAACGCATGTAAAAGTAGTAAGAGAAAGCAAGATGACTATTTAATTTGCTTGTAAAGGATTACAGAGGTACTTAGTTATAATTGGAAATGTATCTTAAGATTTGTATTTTATACAGTTATAAATTGTAACTATCACTATAGGAAAGATGTAGTATTGTATAAATCTTGTAATTATGCTGCGTGAATTATAATTATGAGAAAAATTTTGTAATAATGTTTTAAATTTGATTTATAGTAAAATATTTTAGTTTTTGATTTGAGAATGATGACAATGATGTAAAACAAATGCGAAATTTTTTTACAGAATTTTATAGGACAATGATTTAAAATTAATTTTTACAGGGTGATTAGTGATTTTTTGAAGTAAAATTGAAAAATTATTAATTATTTTGTGGGAGTCAATGTGACACATTTCATAATTTAAATGTAAAATTACGATTATTATTTTATTTTAACAAAAGAATGATTTTATTTGTAAATAAAAGATAATAATGAGAGAGAAAGAGGGTTTTGGAAAAAAAGGTAGAAGTGAGGGTCACATCAGAAGACGTATTCGCTCATCATACTGTGAGATATTCCTTATCTCTTCCATTGTCCACTCATCCTCTCTCTCTCTCTCTCTTCATTCTTTTTAATTATTCACATATAAATATTTGATATATATTTATAAAATTTATATTTAATATTACAATTTAATTATTTTGAAATTTGTAAAAATAAAAAATAATTGAATTTTAAAATAATAGAGAAAAGGAGTTTAAAAAAATAATAAAAAAAGAAAGAATTAAATGAAAATCTGGATGGATCAATTATTAGATGAATGATGAGTTAGGACTGTCCACTCTATTTATTTTATTTTATATTATTGAAAACTTACATATTTATTAATAAATAAAAAAAAATAGGAATTATTAGTACCGTTTTTGTATTTAAATTGATTTTTTTTATATAGAAAATGAAAAAAGATTATATAACTGAAACATAGGAATTGAAATATTTAGAGAAAAATACTCTAAAAAGATGATTTTGATTTCAATTTACAAAGTAACTTTTTTTCTAAATTGCTTGCTAATTAAAAACAAATGAGCAATGATTGGCTGTCATTAATCATTATTCCAATTATTTGCTAAAACCGATTACTACTATTTCCATTAAAATTATAAGTAAAACTTTTCAGTTTATAAAAATTTATTTTTTTTTTTAAAAATAACTTAAATATTATATTTTTTTAAATATTAAAAAAAAATCTATTTCTTATTAGTTTTATTCCAATTTTAATATAATAATTCCACATTTATTTATGTAATAATTGAAGAAAGCTTTTAATCAAATTCAAACCTTACCTTTTGAATTCTCCAATCAAACTCTTTTTTTTTTTTTTTTATAAAAAATAATAATTTATTTAAAAATGATTTATTTCAAATACAAACTTTTATTAATTTAGTTGTCTATCATCACTTTAATTGTTTTCAATATAAATCATTTTACAATAAAATGGAAAATGATTTTATTTATTTATTTAAAAAAAATAACTTATATAAATATTTTCTAAAAAGAATTTCATGATAATTTATTTTTATTAATTAAAAACAATTTATTTTATTCAAAATTTTTTTAATAATTGAGGGTGGTACATTGTATAATTTGTCTTTTTAGATAAGAAGAAGTAAATGTAATATATTAAAATATGAGAGAGATAGAGAGAGAGAGAGAGAAAGAGAGAGAGCTTTTTGTTATAAAAAAAAGTTCCTTTCCTATTTCTATTTTCTAATGCTCTCTTTCTGTGTATAACCAATTTTCCTTCTTCAATCCAACTTTCTATACTCCCATGACTTTGTCTTCCTTTCCTTGAAATTTACAGCTCTGAAATTCTGAATTACATACATTTAAAAAAAAAAAAATTTGGTTTTTGGGTTTCTGATTTCAGCTTCCACTTCCTATCTGCTTCCGTTTTTAGTTCAATTTTGACTACAGAGGTATGTTCTTTTCTCAATTTTTCTCAATTATCTTTTTTGTTTGTTCGATTGCTTAGAAACTTAATGAAATCTTTTCTTCCATTCTTTTGTATTCTATGCCATGCTTCGTCAACAAGCTCTGTTGAATTTGCTTGCTTGGACCCACAATAATCTTCAATGGTTTCTGGGCATTTCTTTATTATGCTCCGATGGGATCTTTCCTTTCGATCAACTTGTAGCATAGTGGAAAATAAAGATAGGCTTGCTTTTCTTCACATATTGGTTGTGTTGGTCTAGAACCCACTCGGTACTTTTTATCTGCTTCTGGCCTAACCTCCTATTTTGAGCTGCTTCTGCTTGAAAACTCTTAATCTTGGTTGAGCCTAAATTCTTCAGCTTTCGCATTTTTCTTTTGAAATTTCATGTGAGCTGGGAAAGCTCAGTGGTTAATGCCTTACAACACTACCTTTTTTTTCAGAATGGGAAGGAAAGTAAAAGTCTTTTGTGTCATGCTTTACTTGTGATTCATCTGCTTTTATGGGTTCTCCTATCTCTACCATCAACTCTTTATTTGTCTTATTGAATACTTTCACCTTTTTCTCTGCAGAGTTTACTCTGAAATTAATAGAAGGTGTGACCCAGCAGCCAACCTTTTGATAAGAGACAAGGTCAGATGGTGTATCTTATGTTCATTACTCATACAGACACGTAATGGTGTTGTGCATGTACGTGTTATAGTTCACCAATTTCTAAAGCTTTTGGAGCGTTCTGGTAGGTCTCTAGGTGTTGCTCGTGATTGACTTACTACAACTGCTTTGTTGGTTGGGACATTTATTTAGTTCTCTTTATGGTTTGCTTAGTGGTTGTCCTCGACTTTCCCTTGTGATTTTTTACCACATTCTTTGGACTTTGGAGCACTTGTATCAAATTCACATCATTGGACACTACCTTACCTGTATTGTGTTTTTGAGTCACTGCTGTTCTTTGTGAGCAAGTTTCTATATGCGGAAGAACTCTCTTCTATTCTGGTTATTGACATTTTATCACTTGGATTGGTGCATATAGTTTTTTCTTTTTTTAAATATGGGGTGCCTAGTGTCTACACCGAAGGATTCTGGTGGAAACAGAAGGAGACCAGGAAGTATAGGGGAAGTTTTTGTTTATATACCTGGTTTTCGGATACCGAAAGCTGTTGATTTCTCTGTGTCTCTCGGTGATCACTTGTCAAAGAATTCAGTGGAACGTTTATCAGTTTTAAGAACCCAAATTGTCGTTATGGCTGCCCAAGAAGCACCAACAGTGACAAGAACAAAGAGAAAAAGTGCTACTCAACATGGTAGGTTGTAAGAAACTCAGATGTGCATATCATAGTAGATTAGTAGTGGATTCGGTTATTCATATATCAAACTAATTTGTGTGCGAAGGAGGTTCAACATTGGCTGATCTTCATCAGGCTCTTGAAGATTACTTGCCTGTTCTTTTGGGATTAGTTAAAGATGGAAGCCATCTACAGCACAAGGTGCAATTTGTATGGATAAATCAAGAGGATGATGCAGAGGTGGGAGACTGAAACAGTTTACCTATTTATTATCTGTTGATAGGATTCTTTTGCCATTTTCTTTTATTTTATCCAGCTTGTGGTTCCATCTGTAGGCATTGAAAAATGATGGATTTATTATGTAATTATGATTTTGCAGGAAACAGCCATGTCTAATGCATGGTATGAGGTGTTATCAGTTTTGCACTTAATGGCAATGCTATTACTGTCACAGGCCAACTTGTTGCTTCTTCCAAGAATATCAACTGATGGTTATCAGCCAAAAGTATCAGCAGGTGGGTCATTTATCCCTGTGTCTCCCCCCCCCCACAAGATAAATCCTGTTCTTTCTTGTAATTTTGAACTTTTGAATGTTCCTAATGTTTTCTAAAATTAGTTTCTTTCTATTCACTGAATGTTGAAAATCTTCCCTTTGTTTGGACTTGGGACATTAAGTGCTGGCACACAACAAGCTTTCTACATCTTTTTTGTGATTCAGCCTGCAAAAGTTTTTGCTATTAATAAATTTGCATACTCAGTGTAATCAGTAGCAATAGATGGATCTAATCTTTGTTGTTTGAGAAAAAGTGATAATCTAATGGGTTATGACTTATAACCCAGAAAAAATCCAAATGTTTGATTCTATTTGCAATTACATTTAATCATTTTAATGGTGTCACTTGTTGCGATACTCATACATTCCCTAGATGTTAATGTGACATTTTTTCCAAAGAAAAAAACAACCATTGTGTCTGGTGTAGTATGTTTTAAACTCTATAAAAGAATCATTAGTTATTATTTAAATTTTAAAATAAAAAATAGGGAAACGAAAATGTTGAAATTTGTGTTGCATCTTCTCTTTCTACACTTCTTCCCTTAAATATGCTTATGTGAAATTTTATGAATAAACTTTACGGCATTTTAGCAATTTGGGATTTTGGCACATTTTTATAGTTCAGCTATAATTGAAAAATACTAGTTGTAATAGCAAATTGGACCTAAGGTAAACAAAACAAAAAAAAAAAACCAACACAAATAGCAAAGGAAGAGAGGTGGAGTGAATAAGTCCAAAACAGCAAGTTTGGAGTTTGGACAGTCTCATGGTCTGGCCATGAAATGTTCTGGACAGGGACATTCTTTGATGCTTTTGGGTCTCATCAGTGCGATTCTGAATTGCAAATGTGTAGAAGACTAGAAGTGCAACAATTCCTGAGAAAACCTTTATGCAAGGGGTTTGAGAGGGCACGTGATTTCAATTTCCAAGTTTTCTCATACCTGGACAAGGGTAGTTACTACTCACTAGAGTAGTTGGTTTGATCAGGGTTGTTGAAATCAATTGGTTGACCTGCTGGTAGATCTTTAGAGCAGGAGATGATCAAACACAATCGAGAGTGGTCTACCCAGAAAACTTGACTGTATATTGGTTGACCTGGTCTTATTTTGTTTATCAGAATTTAGTTGTCGTGAATCTGGAGATTATTTGTAATTGGTATATCAGGCTGTTTGAGAATTTGTTAGATATCTTTATCTTTATCAAATCCATTATAAGTTCAGGTGATTCTTAGAAGGGAATAGGCAGCTTTGGGATATGAACAAGAGTTGATTCTAGGAATAAGTTTGTCTTCCTACTGAAATAGGCTGCGTCAGTTTGATAATGAACAAATGCTGATCTAGATTAGAGAGTCATATAGCAAAAGTTGACTGTTTCCGGTCCCCTTTGAGAGAGGCCCTTCAGTTATATTTTCTTTAAGGATGCATATTAGTGATTGAGGTTTTCAGCTGCAAATTTCAGTTTTATGGTACTAAATGGTTTCTCATGAAGTTTTTTTTTTTGCCTCAAGAATGAGATAGGATCTCAAACAGTGGATCTCAAGAATTTCATTCAGGAAGATGCAAGGCGTTAGTGTCAAATGAGTGATTAGTTTTTGTTTTAAGCTGTCAGTAGATGGGCATATGCCTGGATTAGTATTTAATTTTTAGTTGCTTTTGGTAGAAATTATTTCAATTATTTACTGCTGTTATAAGCAACTGGTTGTTTTGGGTTGTAACTGAAATAAAGGAACCCTGCAATTTGTACGTCATACGAGAAATTTCAAATAAAATTAATTTCTTCCTCTATATTCCTCCTTTTTCTTCCCCTTCTTCCTGGCCCTTCTCTCTCTCGCTGGATTTCAAATAAAATTAATTTTTTTTTTTGTGTAATTGACTTGGTTCCCATATAAGGGCATATTGAAGAGTGGGAAGAAAAAAAGTAAGATAAGCCTTTCATTCCTTCTCTAATTCTTCCATTATTATTATTTTTTTAAATTACCTTCTTTTCTCTAATGTTATCTTTTCTATGCATTATCTCCTCTTCTTATCCTTTCTCATTCTCTTTTTCTTATTCATCACATAAATTTCTTTTTCATTCTATGTAAGTTATATTTTCTTTCTTTCGTGGCAGAGAGCAGACGTGCGTCCATTGATATTTTCTTGAAGGCTGCTGGATATCTGGATTGTGCTGTCCGTCATGTGCTTCCACAGTTTCCTGCTGCAGTAAGGTTGATATGAATGAAAGACGGACCAAATGAAGCTGCTTGTGCATTCGTTACAAGTTTATTCTGACTTTATTGGCTTTTGGCTGTAGGAGAGATTTGCCTGTGGATTTGGCAGAAGGTGTTCTTCGAGCACTTTGTCTGCAAGCATTGGGACAGGTATCATATCATTTTCTGGAGGATTAATTACAATAGACCCCTCAAGTCTTGCTCCAAAAACACTTTCATCCTTATTTGAAAACTAGCACTTCTAGTCCCTATATTATCACTGCTGAAGCATATAAGTTTTTGAGGGACCAAAGTTTTCTATAAATAACACTTCCTAGATAAAGCAGTTACGTTTTAGACTATAGGGACCAAAATATTAAATTGAAGTTAAAATTTTACGGACTAAAAATATAATGGAGAACCTCATAATTTCACTGTTAATGACTCCAGTGTTAGTTCATTAATCATTAACAAACTTTATGGGCTTAAAGTGCTAATTTTGCAACAACAGTGACCAAAGTGTATTTTGAGGTAAACTTTAGTTTTTTTTTTTTTGGGTAATTAACCTCTTTCTGGATGGATTAATATGTTGCAGTGCAATATTCTATTTTAGGCTAAATACATAAATTTCCACGTAAAGTCTTGTGGTATGCTAAACTTCTTTGTGGATCTATTTAACACCTCATGTTCTCTCTTTTTTTTTTTTTTTGAAATCTATTAAACACAACATGATTCGATCAATGCTTCTTGTGAATTCACATTGGCATTTAATAATGTTGTGAATATTTATGAGAATGTGATATTTTATTTAGATCTGCATGTGTATTTATACAAGAGGAATTCTGGAAAAAATAAACAACTAAACTAGGAAATATATCTAACTTATGACTCAATTCTAGGACCTAGTCTTATAGCAAATTGCTATTTTTTCTTTTAACCACTCCATTATGAGCACTCCATTCTCCAAATAAGAACCAAATCTGCTATCCATGTATTTTGTGCCATTATTAGTTCTCAATATCTTTACCTTAGCATTAAATTGATTACAAACCATTTTATGAAATGACTGAAAGCAAGATTAAAACTTCATTTTTTGCTTTTATCAACTATATCCATGTCATTCTAGTGCAACAGTTAATAAAAGTGACAAATAACCGACAGCTAGATAATGAGGCAGTTTGAGTTGGTCTCCAAACATTAGAATGAATGAGCATAAAAGGAATGATGCTTTTATTACTACTAGAAGGTAAAGAAGTTCGGGTATATTTACCATACTCATAAGCGTCACAAAAAATGGAATCAAACTTAACATCTGAGAACAAATCAGGATAAAGTTTTTCTAAGACAAAAAGATGGATGTCCCAACCGTCTATGCAACCGAATTATTTCTTGGTTAACATTCTTATTTCTTCCAAAAAAGGCTTGACAGAGAGCATCTCGATTCCCATCTACCAGATATAAATGCAGTCCACTAGTTCCAATC
>CAOGCB010573726.1:0-13485 GCA_948266635.1 Cnidoscolus chayamansa | reverse complement strand
CCAATTTCTGAATTCAAAAATCAATGAGGAGAATAAGCAAGAACTAGAGCATAGAGAAAAGGAATGAACCTTTAAGTATAACTGGAAGAGTGGCCTCCTGAACCACAGTCATTTTCTCATATCCTGCATCCTTGATTCCTTCTAATGACAAAGGAGAAATCGAACATTGATCAAATCTGCATGCATTTTAGAGAACATAAGTATTTACAACGTGATATGAGCATTAGAAAGTGTGAAAAGTGAAATAAAACAAATTGAATCAGTGATTTTAGTCACGCATAAGTATTTTATCTTTTCAGCCCACGGTTCAGGGCTACATTACTTTCCAAATTAACCTTGATATGTTTTGACGCCTTAATCATTGTACACCAAAAGTAATTGACATACCTAGACTCGCTTAAATAAGAATTGTATTTTCCAGGTGAAGTTTGGCTTTCTTTCTCCGAATGAAATGAAGTAGACTCATTTCTCTTTAATACCCCATCATCATGAACATCTTCATCAGCATCATCACTCTCTTCCTCATCAACCAAATCCCCGAGATGCTCCATTAACTCCTTTCTCTCATATGTTTTCTCATCAATATAGCCGTCATCTTCCTCATCATCAACAAAATCATTGTTCCCCCTTAATCTCTTATTCTCTCTCCTAAACTCTGAATCCGTCCTTCTTCCTCCTTTCCTTCTATTCATTGAACCCTTATTTCCAGCTTTCTTTCTCCGAGAACTAAATGGGTCTGTATCACCTCTCAAACTTCCACTATCAAATCGCTCGCTTGCTCGTGAATCAGCCTGGCTGCGAACTCTCCTCATATCAGACTCGCCAAACTCATCCGGGATATCGTCCCTTCTTCTCTTCTTTGAAAAACCCTCCCTACTTCTTTCTCTACTTCCCCCTCGGTCCTCATTCCTACCCCTAACTGTATCGCGAGGTCCATCAAAATGTGACTTGCTTTCGCTGGTGATTTGACCACGCAAAGAACTAGTCCTCAAGTCACCGACCCAATCACTGAGTTCGGCTTCATCTTCAACCAAACTCTTTGAAGCTCTCATGTCTCCTCTGTCACGAATACGGCTGAATTCGGGTCTGGGTCGAAATGGCCGAGTGGAGAATCGGTGAACAACAAAGTGCGAATTCAAATGAGGGGCAAAACCTAGATATTTGAGTGTGAAAGGGAATGTCGGAGAAAGAATGAGCGGCGGAGATTTGATGAGTGGGCGAAGGCCAACAGTAAAAGATGGGTTGAGGAAGCGGAGCTGTGGAATAAGCATAACAGGCATGATACGAGTATGTATGCTTACGGTTTCCCCGTCGTAACGCCGGAGAATCAGGGTTTAAAGGTTTAAGATAGAAACCTCTTGACTGGTAGGGTTTTAGGAGTTGGGTAATGGGCTTAGGAGTTCTGCTTAAGTTGGGCTGTTTTTTTATGTCCTCTTAATTGATCAATTTTATAAACTCTTGAAATAATTTAAAAGTATATAAATCATAAGAAGGAAAATCATTTTCAGATCTCTAAAGATATATTTATGGACGAGGGACCACGGCCACTTTAGTTCTTGTGCCGCCGCCACTCTTAATATACCAATTTTCTTGAAAAAAACTAGGTTTAGCTTTTAACGCCAAATATGCTCCACAGTGTTAGTATCAATGAGGCATCAGCCAATTGAAGGATATTCGAACTTGTAAAGACGACCAATTAGAAAGGGACCCAACCCTACAATCAAGAATATGAACTAGAAAGGGACCCAACCCTACAATCAAGAATATGAACTGGTGTCTGGCCATGCAATTTAGATTTGGGAAGGAGGACTTTGTTAATGGTTATCCCCTGGGCCAGAACAACATGTAACGTGATTTATCTATTTTGTCAAACCAAAATGCAGAGCATCTAAAAAAAAGAGCTACCCTTTTGAAAATAAGCGCAGACCAACAATGATTTAGCCCACATAAATGAAAGTGGGCCAATGTTGAACAAGTCACATCGACTCAAATGCTGCTGTTGGCTGTTCCAAGAAATCTTGGACACGGAGTGTTCACCGTTTAGCGGCTCAGAAAATTTCGAGTTAAAAAAAAGAAAAAATTGTATCGAGAAGGAGAAGAGGGAATTGATGAATGAAGATGATAGAAAGTGGTCCTATCTCCCAATAATTCCCACAAGAAGACTAACCGATAATTGTACTGTCCAGAAAGCAGATTGGCTACAGTGAATGGCTGCCTGCATGCATTATAGGAGTAAGACATGGACGCAAGATAAGATTATTACTTACAGGAGGCAAATGCCAATTCTTTATTTGGTGTATGAAATGGAATGGAAAGGAGCCATTTTCTTGACAAGACATGCTTCCTTTTCTTTAGATATTAGTATCTTTTTTTCTTCTTTTTTTATCATGTTATCTTTATAACTTTTCATTATCAGTTGGGGCTTTTTTCAAGTGTCACCTACAAAAGTCGCATTAAAAGGGCTTCTGGAGGCCACGAGACACCACCATAACAACTAGTGCTCTTATGGAATTGACGGTTCACTGCAGTGGCAATAACAGATGTGAATTTAATTTGAAGCCAGCTATGTGAATTACTTTGGTTGGTAACTGTAGCTCTTTCTATTGCCGTTAGATAATGGGTGATGTAACAACTATCGACGTCGTATGTTCTCTTTTTCTAAGTAAGGATAGGCGATAGCAATTTCGTATCCAAAAAACTCAAGCAACCAAAATAAAGCGGTCGGCGCCTATGGTTTTGTCAAATGCTAGAGGGGAGGTAACCTGTCACTACTAAGCATCATTACTTTATTATACATTTTATCAAAGGTGATTCTAACTCCTTTTAATGGTCTCTCGCATCTCGATCCGATAAAATAATGAAAAAATAAATTACGATGGTTCAATGATATGTAAATGGAATGCTAAGAACTCAGTATGCATAATAAATCCATTCATATAATTAAAACTTCATTTTACTGCTGCCGAAATTCTAACCGATTAGTGTAATAGACAAGTGAAGTATGTGTTGGAAGTTTAAATCATAAAGACAATTGAAATTATATTTTTCACCATAAATAAAATTATTTTATAATTATAAAAATACAATGTACATTCATAATTTTTCAATAAAAAAATTCTTTCAAAAACTTAGCCTATCAATTTAACATTAGAGATTATTGAAAAATATTCCATTTCCTTTTTAATTTTTCATTATTTTGTAAATATAATAAATATATAATAAAAAAATAAATACTTAATAATACATAAATCTTTTAAGTAATCTACTCAATGGGGCAAAACCTTTTCAAGTCAAGCTACGCGGGAATTTTCGAAGTGCTTTACTATATTGACCTCAATTTCCAAATGCAATTAACGGCTACTCGCATGCCACGATCTGCCCATATCTTCGTGACGCGTGTAGACCTGACAACCGAATATGTTTTGTCTCCTCTTTGACCAGATTTGTCCGTTTCATATATGTCTATTGTCTAAGACAACAAACCAATCATATGTGGCTTCACCTTATTGGTCCTTTCCTAGTTAATTATTTTGGACCTTTATTTCATGGATGCTACTAATCATTTCTTTAGTTAAGTGAATTAATTAAACAGCAAATGCTCTTTAATTCGTCACGTGTCCTTGCATGCGTGTCTCGTGACGGCTCCCATTACGTCCAACCGATACTATAATATTAAATGTAATTTTACATCAATAGTATACTAACTTTTATTTTTATATTTAAATATAATATTTCACTTTTTAGCAAATAGGCTTTTAAAAGTACGAAATACTGTATGTATGTTTGTCTAGTTAAATAATACAACATGTCTTAGAAAATTATAATATTCAAATTTTATTAAAATCAACTGTAATTGTTCGGTGGCTACTTCGTCAAATCTGTTTTGTTTTATAATTTTTATTTATTATTGAACAAATGGATTTTTCTCATTAAATGCGTGTCTGTTTGGAATAAATTTGAAATTATCTTATGCAAATAGTTATTTTTCCCATACATTGTAATGCTATATTCGGTAGGCACATCAGCTATTACAATAATGTATCGTTGACTCATTTCATTGGGTACTTTAGATATTACATCAATAAAACTTGTTAATGCTGCTGCTGCATTTCTTTCATTTACTGTGGTTATTACCACAACCCTGTAACCAAAAACGATATAAAAATTTCCAGACTGAACAGGAAAGTCCACCTTACCCCGATTGTGGGCATGAGTGGTCATGGGCACGTAGTATCTACAAGATCCAATTCGGCATGATGGGCAAGATTGGACCACATAGATTGAGGGACCCAGATTATACAAAAAAATATATGAATAATAATTATGGAGGCTGCAACGTAGGTCTGTGGCTGTAACCACTAACCACAGTAAAACCAACAATCAACAACTTGGCTTTGCAATTGCAGCCATTTTGTCATTTTCCTTCACTTTTTTCGCTTGATTCAATTCCGAAACTTTACAGGTAATGCAAACTTACATGGCCTTATATGGAAAGGCTATGGGACTGCTCCAGGTGTCCACATTTGCCTCTGCTCTACTAGTTGGAGGATTCACCACCAAAATAATATTTTCAGCACTTTAGTAGTAAGTTTAGTGATGATTAAACGAAAATAAATTATTCTCTAGCAAGGTCTGGTCCTGTCCCTCGAAAAGTGTGAACGCCTTGTGCAGGTCCACATCCGAAGCTTTTGGATACGGTATCATTATACTCACCGGCCGTTATACTCACCTGCTTCTTTTTTTTTTTATGAATACTTTATTTTTCTATAAAAACAACTCCAACTCCGTTTAAAGTAATGAACGGATTCAATCATAACACGAAAACAGGCTTTTAATTTCGAGGTTAAAACAGGATCCTTGTCGGAACTCAAATTTATTTTCCTCCATTTATTTTTATTTTTTTTTCTCACGAGAAATCCGACCTATATAAAAAGCTCAACAATATTAATTTCCTGAGATTTTTTTCCCATTATTTTCCTTGCTTCTTTTGCAGGGAGTCTCCTTCTGCTCTCTGACTATAATGTCACAGTAATCCCTACAACCGCACTCCTATCTCCTCACAAATTTCTATCAGCTCTTGCTCATGTACATTCAAAATCCTCCATTCTTTCATCTTTCTTTTGATGTAAATATCATTTAGCTCTCTCAAGGCCCCCCTGCATTCTAGCACTGCTGGAGATGTCTTATGGAGAAGTTTTCAACCGATAGTTACTTCTATGTTTTTTGAGATTCTGGTGGACTGTTTGGTGAATTTCTGTTCACTCCTTTTTTTTAGTTCAGCTTGATTTTTGTTGATATTTGTTAAATCTGAGCTGTAGAGAAGAGTTCTAATCCCTAAATTCGTCGAAATTAAATTTGGCATTTTGGAGATTCAGAATTTGGGTCCAAGGTAATATCGCTTTTCCTTTTTTTAGATCTTAACGATTATTTCCACACGAGTATCGGAAGTCGATCGGTTTTGATTTTATAAAAAAATGAATTTCAGTGCTTATAAATCAATTTTTTAAAGGCTTAGTGGGGAACATTAAGCTTTTTGTTTAATAAAATTACAGTGTTGCCAACTATAATTTTTAATTACTTTTTTAGAATATATATATATATATATATTTATTCTCAGGCCAATATAGGACTCTTAGTAATACTCTGGATGGTGGACCGAGATCTGTTCGATTTCGCTCTGTAGCTTTTAAATATTTCAGCGTCTATGAAACGCTTTTGGATAGCAAGTGCTTCGCCGATTTATGGAATTGAAGGTGGCTAAATTGAAAAACACGGACTTCACGCTTTATCTGTTTCAAAATTAAGTGGAGGAAAGAAATTTTGTTATATTATATTTTTCCCGGAAACCAAATCAACAACTGTAACAGTTATTAGATATGTGATGTTGAACCTCGGTATAATGTTGAAAAGATGATAATAAGACTGGTTTTAACTTCTGTTTTCAAAACACAGTTCTTTGACCTGAGAACTCAATAACGAAGATTCCATTTGATGCAAATTGATAATTCTTGCGGAGTAAAACATCCAATTTCACGTCGTGTTTATTTGGGAGTGGGAGATGCACGAGTGACCAAATAATTTGTTCAATAGGGCAGAATATCCCCGTTCTTTGTTACTGATCTTTGCTGCTTTCAGTGAGAATTATGATCCGCAATTGATCGAGGAACATGAAGAGAGTATAAATTTGCTTCATTCATTTTTCAACTTTCATACGCGAATGCATGCATTGAATTCTTGATTCACTTTGCATGGTTAGAAGTTTATTGCTGGATCTCCATTCTCTTGTTCTCCAGTGAATAGCTGAACTTTCACATTAAAACTTTTAGCATGATTGCCTGTGTTGTTCTCTTTTTGCGCAAATAAGCGTCTCATTTTATGATGGCTGGAGAAGTAGGTGCAGCCAGCCAATATCTGAGCTGAAGAGATGCTATCAACCTGCTGCCAGCTGGAATGAAGAGCTTACAGGTTTGTTGTCTGTATGCTTCTACCTCTGTGCATATGATGCTTCTCCGTGGGCTCTTGACAAATTTATTTTTTCATATTTGCTTTGTTTTATTGGTTTCTGGATGATCATTTTTCTTAGCTTAGAAAACATTGAAATCTTAACTTCATTACGTGCCTTTCTAACACTCCCTTTCCCTCTGTCGCCTCTTCTTTCCTTCTAGTCTCCCACGACACTGACCCCAACTTGCTCTTGAGAAACATACTTCATTCTATTTGTTTCCTTATGTATTGATCCCAGGATTCATCATTTCAACATTCACCTTGCATTCTGACATTTGCCTTCATTTTTCCATTTCTTTTATCCTTTCGTAAAATTTCTCTTTGCCACAAGAAACGCTACGTACCTTACTAACATACTCTAATACTGATTAGTCTATTAAACATTAGCATTTATGTGGTGCCTCCAGAACTGCTATTTTTGTTGTTGATCAATACCATGAGACTGGGGAACCGATATGTTTATACAAACTAATGACACTTTTTGCAGGATCTCAATAAATTTTTATCAATGAATGGATACAATAGGTAATCAGGAGTTCCACAAATTTGATATAGGCCTTCAAATCTTTAAATTCCAAAATGGCAAGCAGTGTAACTTCTTAGTTGTTCATGTCCAGTTCTGGAACTTGAGCTTTTATAATGTAGCAAATTAAAGCATTAAACTGTCACTTTCCTATTGCTCTTATTTATGTTGCTTCTTCGAAGTAAAACACTACCATATAAAAGTTCCATCCCTTATTAGCAAATTGAAGATTATTTATTGGATTGCAGAGTTCCCAAGAAATACAGTCCTCTACCCAAATTTCACAGGACTCCCAAAGTGACCAACAGAACAATCACACAGCAGAGGCTGTTGTAGCAGACTCTGGTTCAGTATCTGCTTCAACCAATGATAGCCGAAAGGTTTCGCGCCAAGATATTGAGCTTGTAAGAGAACTTGATCCTTCTTTGGGTCAATTGTTTTATTTCTCTTCATTTGCTTTCTGAATCGTTTCTCTATGTCATCTCCCCCTTCCCCCCAACACTTAATATTTGATCCTAGAAACGATTATTAATCTGGTTTTGTTTTCCCTACAAAACTATATTAATGGCAGGTCCAGAATCTTATAGAGCGGTGCTTGCAATTGTACATGAATAGAGATGAGGTGGTCAAAACCCTCTTGACGCGTGCAAGGATAGACCCTGGATTTACAACTCTGGGTAGGCTTCTTGAACATTTCAGTTGGGCTTTGTCTTTTAGGTGCCTCAAACCACTTGTTTGAAATTCTGCTTATGCAACAGTTTCCACATGCTATAATTTTTTTTTTTTCAAGTTTCAATATGCTATTCTTAACTGAAGTGCTGCATGCAAGATTCTCCATAAATCCATATCCTGTTTTTTTTTTTTTCAGCAATAATTGACCATTAATATAATTATTCTTGTGGCGATTCATTGGTAGTTCTCCATAAACCCATATCTTTTTTTTTTTTTCAGCAATAATTAACCATTAATATAATTATTATTGTGGTGATTCATTGGTAGTTATTTTCTTCGTTAAATATCGCAACAATTACTAGTGACATGTCGGTCGCTTTGTTCAACATTCAAGTATCTTACAGTGATATTTCCTTTAATATTCTTCCATTTGTATTTTAGTATGGCAGAAATTGGAAGAAGAAAATGCAGATTTCTTCAGGGCCTATTACATAAGGCTGAAACTGAAGAAGCAAATTCTCTTATTTAATCATTTGCTTGAACATCAATATCATCTTATGAAGTTCCCTGTACCTGCAAAGGTTCCTTTAGCCCCACTACAAAATGGGATTCATCCCATGCCCGGTAAGTTCTAACTTTCCAAGTGTTTGTGGAAAGCAAATGATTTTGCTCATGTTAGCGCAAGAGAATTTGGTGGATTAGCAAAAACTATTTGTTTACTTTTTGTCTTTTTCTTTGCTGATCTCCATGTCAATGCCATGTAAAATGTGATGGAACAAATTGTTGGTAATAATGTCTTAGGTCCTTCAGTAACTTTCTAATCATTTAGATGCCTTTTCACATTGCTATCTATATCTGCATGCTAAAGCTAAAAATTATTCCTACGGTTAGCTTTTCTTTTAGTTATTTCCTCCTACATCTTCCATTTATCTTTTTCACTGTCATCTTTTTCTGCTAAGTAGTCTTATTAACAGAAGTTATGTGGGGCCTGAAGGTTCTGTGAATGAGATGATAACGTTTCATTATTTTTGGGAGACATTGTTATCGTTATTCAACGTGATTTCTTTGCAGTGCAGTTAACAATTTACCTATTGGATACCCTGTCATGCAACAACCTCCAATGCCAGCTCCAGGTCAGCCCCATCTTGACACAATGGGCTGTGGAATGTCAAGCTGTCATGTGGTTAATGGAGTCCCTGCTCCAGGAAATTTTCATCCCATTCGGATGAATTCTGGGAACAAGTGAGCATTTTTTCACGTCCCTCACTCTTCTTGAATTATTTGTAAAGGTGCTTTGCCTGGTTGTTGCCACCACACACCCCCTCCAAAAATAAAGTGAAATAAAATTTATTCTATTCGTGAATATGCTTTTCAGATTAACAATAGCTTTTAGCTGATAAGCAATTTAATTGCTATTTCTTTAGTATCATCTTGTTGTTCCTTGCCTAAATCTCGATTAGCAATTACTTGAGCTGTTGATCACTTTAGTTGCTTTTTCTGTACTTGTTCGTGTATTAGACCTCTACAAAACATCCTAACACCTTGAAGATTGGAGGGAAAAGGATCCTTTTAGCTGACCCATGAGTGGTTGAGTTGTCTTTTAATGTGTGCCTCATTTATGCTTATTTTTGAATAAATTAATGTTACATAATGCAGTAAGTATAAAGAGTCTTAAGGAAGAAAAACTAGTTTTTGGTAAATGAATGCTGGTTCCTAACAGTGTACTTTTTCAGTGTATGTGATGTGTTCCATAACTTAGGCCTCAACAGGTCAAAATCTTAGGATCCTAGTTTTTGCTCTGTAAAGAAGCTATAGCTAACAGGTGCTATCTGTGTAGTTTGATGATGGAAAGCAATACACCTGATATGGCCCCTGTAGTTCCACTGAGCAGTGCCATGTCATCCATGTCTGATATGCCTGTGAGTCCTACATCAGTGGCATCCAGTGGTCACTTTCCCTTCACTGCATCAGAAATATCAGGAATTGGAGTTGACACATCAGCACTTGATACTGCATTTACATCTGATGTGGCCAGCTCAGTGGGATTGCAGCTTGGACCAGATGCTGGGGTTGGCACCTCCAGATCATTAGATCAGATTCAGTGGAATTTCAGCCTTTCTGACTTAACAGCAGATTTATCAAACTTAGGAGGTATATTTTGTGTACATTCAGTTAAATACCCCATGAAAGTTGTATTATTATTTCTGAAGGCATATTCTCACATCAAGAAAATGAAATTGTGTTACTAGTTGTTTATAACATTTTGCTATACGTAATAAGAAAGGATTGATATCTTTTGTATGCCAGCATAAGTTGAGATTTTTATGCCATGGAAATAGAAAGAGAATTCAAATATCCCAAGTTTTGCATGCTTTTTCACCCCATTTTGTATGAAGGACGCTCCATTGTTCCTCTTAAGTTGTTTTTTGACACTAATTTTTGAAGTGCTGCCAGATTCAACCCAATGCACCCTGAGTTCCAATTAGGTTGGAGTCTATTACCCTTTCCCCAAGTCTTCTCAGTTTAGGGCGGCGTTTTCACACCAGTTACATTAACTATGTAGTAGAATTGCATTAGCTTGAGAATCTGCTACAGCAAATTTACCAGATTGTGTACGGGAGTGGAGAAGATAAAAATTGAATCACTAACCTATTGTACATGACTGCAGAAGTTTTGATCAGTTGCTATTGGAAGGGCTATGCTGCTACTATTTCTTGGCAAATTGGCAATATATCTAACCAATTATAGAATTATCATGTTTTTATCTTAACTTTATTTTACTAGGGTTTGTATTAATGCGTTACCTTGGAATTGTTTGCTTTTTTTGCAGATTTGGGAGCCCTAGGAAACTATCCTGGTTCTCCATTTCTACCCTCTGATTCAGAAATTTTACTTGATTCTCCAGAGCACGAGGACATAGGTAATGGGGATTGCATCTTGATTCATTTATCGTTTTTCGTTCCATCAGTTGATGAAAGATTGACTGAGTGTTCCATAATGGGCAGAACATTGATCTTACCTTTTCTTTTGATATCTTTATACCTACTGAAATAATTCAAAGAAAGTAATAGATTTCTTGAAAATATATGAAACTAAAAATGTTTCTGATTTTGTGTGCAACATTATTGTTTGTAGCAGTGGAAGAATTTTTTGCGGATTCGGTCCCTGGTCCGCCATCTCAGTCAGATGAAGAGATATCCTAGGCTAAGGTGAGGTTACATACTTTTTTCCGGTCGCGATTGTTATGATAGAATGAATTAGATGAATAAATAAAACAAACATTTTCAGTCCATTCTCTAAGGACATTTATATTTTATAGAACTGAATGTGTTGCGGTGACGTAATTTCTTAGCACGCACAGAAAATAGTCCTGTTGTTGTTAGTTGTAATTTTAACTCATCAATAAAAAGGTCGAAGTGTAAGCTTATATTTGTTTTTTCCTTGTCAATAAATCATTTGTCATCACGTTATTGTTGTTGCTACTTTTAATAATTATTATATTTAGACTTTGTTTGTTTATAATATATATATATATATATATATATATATATATATATATATATATATAATATTTTTGCAGTTTAAATACATTTTTTTATCAAAAAAAAATTTTTTTAAAAATTTTACCGACACCACTAAATTTTTTTGTACTTAAGTTTTAATATTATGCTCTATTTATTTTTTTAACATTGTAATTAATAATGAAAGATAAGTTTTTTTTAATATAACTTATTTTTACAAAACAAATATAGCCTTAATACTCTTGGATGATTGTAGGGTAAGCTACCTTCCTCACCCTCAATATAATAATAATAAAAAAAAATAGAAAGAGAAAAAAACTGAAAAAGGATGGTATCACATATGCTTGTATTGTGCTAATTTTATTTTAGCGACGACTGTAGCTAGTCGACATCCTAGAAATAAAGAAATATAATATTAAGAAAAGAAAAATCTCAAACACTGTGCTTGTTTTAGGGTTGATTTCGATCATTCACCACTCCAAGTGCGGAGATGCTTGTCTTGCTATTTGTACGAACACTCGAAGACTGCTTGTATGGGAACGTATTTGACGATATACTGTCCTGATGAAAGCCAAGTGGGAATAGGACGTTGGTACTAGTAATCGTGAAGAATGGAAACTGGTTGTTTCCGATAAGCTGTCATAGCTAAACAATTAATGCTTAAATCTACATAATTAAAATGTATTTAAAAATAATTCTAATAAATAATTTTTTTTTGAAATGACAATTTAAATAACATTCTTTTAAAAAAATTTCGTACTAAACCGACGAGTATGTCTGTTGTTCTGGGAAACTTCCGGGCTCAGCTACCAATCCAAATTAAAAGTTTTGATTTTTCAAAGAAATTTAAGTATATTTATAACGTTTTGAATTCCAGACTAGTAGTCGGCACAGTAGGAGTATGGTATGGCTGCGAAGGGCGAGATGGCACATTAGTTAACTAAAACAGGGTAATCTGATTAATTTCTGTCCAGTAATAGTGAAGTCGTGACGACGGAAGACCAATAAAAAATCAATAAAATTATTATGTAATTAATTTAATTCCCACTGCCATTGCACAACTGCAAGAATGCGGAGCAGAGAAAAAGTCAACACATTTTATTGATATATTATTTTTTTTCTATACCAAAGATTGATACACCATCGTGGACTCCCACACCTCGATCCGATAAAATCGTGAAAGGATAAATTATAGTAACTCAACGGTAGTCAAGTAAGAAGTTTTTAATTTGATATCCACAAAAAGCCTACCCACATATGTAAAACTCCCATATATATAAAAGTTCAACACTGCTGCTGCTGAGAGTCGTATTGAAAAATTGTAGAAGAATTGTTTTTTTTTTTTAATTCTTAACTTTTCGGTGTTACAATATCTTCATATAGTTGTGTTTATACAAGGAAAAAAAAGAAAACATTAAAGAGGAATTATTCTCCTCTTGATTATGTACACAGATTTGGGAGATGATGGAGTATTCTGATCCCAAAATCTACTCCTAGTATATTGTTTTCTGACACTCCCCCTTAAATTGAGTAGTGGGATCGTTGATGCTCAACTTGCTCAAAACTTCATTAAAGATCCTTCCATTTACTGCTTTTGTCAATATATCTGCCAGTTGATCTTCAGAACTTATGAATGGTACTATGGTAGCTCTATAATTCATGCCTCCAACTTTTCTTTGATGAAGTGTCTGTCAATTTTTACGTGTTTTGTTCGATCATATTGCACTGAATTTTTTGAAATACGAATCGTTGCCTGATTATCACACATTATCTTACAAGTCTCAGAATGTGGAAAATCAATTTTAGTTAGTAACTTCCTAGCCACAATATTTCTGCCAATCCTCATGCAACCCCTCGAAATTCAGCTTCTGCATTAGATAATGCTACCACCTTTTGTTTCTTGCTCCTCCATGTGACTAAGTTACCCCCAACAAGGGTAAAATAGCCTGATGTAGATCTATGGTCCACTAGATTACTTGCCCAGTCAGCATCAGTAGATCCTTGTATTTTTAAGTGTCCATGTGCTGTGAACAAAACACCATGTCCGGAAGTTCCCTTCAGATATCTCACTATCATCCACACAGCTTCCATATGGTTTGTCTGAGGCTGGTGCATAAACTGGCTCACCACGCTAACTGCATATGCTATATTTGGCCGAGTGTACGAGAGGTATATCAATTTCCCGACCAATCTTTGATACTTCTCTTTATCTGCTAGTTCTGCTCCTTCTACCATCTTTAATCCATGATTTGCTACCATCTGCTG
>CAOGCB010573603.1:0-10768 GCA_948266635.1 Cnidoscolus chayamansa | reverse complement strand
TTCATGATAATAACTAAAATTTGATAAAATTAAATCAAACTATATATATATATATATATATATATATATATTTATATATATATATATATATATAATTTTTTTGAAAGGGACGGGGGGGGGGCCTGGTTGAAGAAGACCGGGAGAAGGAGATGGGAGATGGAAGAAATTCAAGCTTTCTTGAAACAAGCAATGGAAGTGATGAAAAGAAGAGACGTCAAAATATAATATATAATTTGTGTCAAAGCACACATTGGATGCAATGGAAGTGATGAAAAGAAGAGACGTCAAAATATAATATTTAATTTGTGTCAAAGCACACATTGGATGCTTGTCCTCTGGCTTCCTTTCTCCTCGGCCTCCTCTTCAAAGATCATTTGATAACCTTGTTCATCAACGATCGAATTCCCAATTATGCATTCTTCTTTTAAATCTTTTTTTTTAATCTTCACGTAACCTTTTCTTTTTGAATTCTTTCTTATTAATTCCTTTCTCAAAATATATAGAGTTGGTGGCTGTGTGTGTTTCCACATTACCCGAAGAGGAAAAGGGGATTGATTAATGTGCATGATAAAGCATTGTCTCTTTTCTTATAATAACCAACCATTACTTCACTACTCATCTTTTGACTATCGACATTTATATGTTAAAAGACATAGTTTATATATATGTGTGTGTGTGTGTGTGTGTAATTTGATATAAATATGTATAAAAATAAACAAATATTTAAATACAAGTATAGCTATGAGATAGTATACTTGTTTATATCTTTTGTATTCTAATAAATGACATTGATTATTAATTTATCGTCTTATGCAGTCGGCTAAGACGTATTAAAAATATCTATGAGATTTTGCTTTCAAATGTAGATGTGAAGTTGATACTGTCTATTATTACACTACATACATGTGCGCATACATGTATATATGCATGGCAATTATATGAGTGTGAGAGGGACGCACCACCAACCCAGGAAAGTGAAGGAAAGGAAAGGAAAGGAGTGTATGTCGGCCATGGAAATGGATATATTGTGGCTGGCCATAGTCAAACTTTTTGCTCATTGAAAATTTCTAGGAGTATCGGCTTCCATATGATTTTTGTATCAGACAGAATCCTAGACCTACCCTTTTTATCTTTGCATTTCATCAACATATATATATATAAAAGTTACCCACCAACACTTAAACTACTGCTTCACCCTTTTCATCCATGGCTACATTCCAAACAAGTCCTTATTTCTTATTTCTCTTTTGCTTCATTTAATTACTTGCTCTTCAATTCTTAATAATTAGACACTCTTTGGTGACACTACTTTTAAGCACAAAGCTAATAATTAATCAATGTTTTATTGACTCCATGCAAGTTTTATCTAGAAAGTGATGTTGCTTCCCTTTTACTTTGATTTAAATAACATGCAACTTTATTTTTTAAATTGATTATGATGATCAATTGATAACTAATTTGCTCGTAATTTACGTCATTTTCTCCTTCTTCTTCTTCAAATAGACATATATAATAAGTTGTGAATTGATCAAACAGTTTGGATAATCCAAACATATGTATATAAAAAAAAAGCAAGAATACAAGAAAAAAGAGATTCTTGTTAAAGAAAAAGAGAAAGAAAAAAAGAAAGAAAGAAAGCGTTGATTGCTGAATGAGACGGCCTTTTACATTCTTATATGGTTTGAGATTTATATACACATGCAAAGAATGGATTCATATTCTAAGATTATGAAGAGATCTTATTTGCACTATCATTTCACAGAGGAGTCCAACTTTTCACAAAAATGGTGCTATCGCTAGCTATTGGCATATATTTAAAGAGGGTCCACCAGATATGAGTACAGATGTTTGTCCCCTTGAATAGGAAAAGAGGTCTTGTAGGCCCTGATCATATATGAGTCTTGATCATGTCTTAAAAATTAATGTTGGATTTGTTTGAATCTGACTTTTGCTTAGTTAAATTGTTCTTGCAATTAACAGATATGCCCAAAATGTTTGATTAGCTAAATATATATATATATATATATATATATTTTCCATACTGAAATCGATCCATTCTTTTAACACTCAATGATTTATTCTGTTTGCTTTGGTATTTCTTTCTTAATTTGTTTCAAAGGGACATTGCTTTCTATCAATGTTTCATCAAATAGATGTTGACACTCACTTAAGACAAAGGGACCCATACAGTTTTGACTGATGATCCTGAAACTCCAAAAAGATGTAAATTTACGCATTGCCCTGTGACAGACATCATTAAAGAAACACCACCTTCCTTATTTTCACTTTTTGCTTAATTTTAGTAGAAGATTTTGAAGCTTCTTAGAATTTCTTGATTTCCCATCTTCTTTTTTTAATATAAATTTTCTCTTCTTTTTCCTACAATGGATGAGACTATTACATACATCATCAAAATTTGAAATATTACATTACTATGACTCTTTAAGAAGCTGTTTCTGTAATTGACCGGAAAATTGTGTATAAAATTTAAGAACTGTGATCGGCTTTGATTCATGATGAAACTCAAAACAAAGAAAATGGAAAACAGTAAAAGAGAAATTGGGAAAACATTATCGCATTTTCTCAAAGAAAATCTAGACAAAATATATATATATATATATATTACAACAACATAGAACCATGTTAATTATACATGAACACAGATCACCATAATTAATCAACCATGAAATGCAAACCCTAAACTCTCTAACTACTCTGAATGATCAAATTCAAAAACTCTACGTGCTGGGAATCACTGTTAATGAATGTTTTTCTTGAAATTCCCTCAGTGACCTCTTTTTATTTCGTAGTTTTATGCTTAATGATCAACGAAAGGCCAATGGTGCAAGAAAAAAGGTCAGCAAATGCGGCCATGTCCTCTTGTGTCTTTCTCTACGCTGTTATATCCTTCAAGTTAATTAATCGATCCATTCATGGATTAAGGAACTAGCGTTCTGTAAATTGAGTATATATATATATATATTAAAAGTAGCTCCACAGACTCTCTCCATCGGAAGTTCCCGCAGAGTCATCGGAAGAGTTTATTCTTGGCGGCGAAAGAAGCATTCCCTCTGCCATTTCCACCAGCAAATTTGGCATATCAAACAGTGCGTCCTCATCAATAAATTCTTCACCAGCTAGAAAATTGGCATGTGGGGTATGATCATTTATAGGCATCTGGGCTAATGCTTGATTCATTTCAGCTTTTTTAAATGCAGCAGCAGCAGCTGCTGCATTACGTATATCAGTGGGAGACGATGAAGGAGGAATGGGATAAGACCCAACAGAGCCAGGGAAATTCAGAATTGCATCTTCACCTTTCAAGGCTAGAGCCGCAACATCATAGGCAGAAGCCGCCATCTCTGGGGTTGGATAGGTACCAAGCCAAATTCGAGTACTTTTGCGAGGCTGCCGTATTTCAGACACCCATTTTCCACTCCGGCTGCGGATTCCTCGATATAAAGGGTGTCTTTTGGGAGCGGCAGAAGTGGTAGCCATGGGCATAGTGATAGGATTATTGGAGTTGGAGGGTTGAGGATGAGGAGGTTGTCCTGAGGAAGGGCTTTCACATGGGGTTGTATGAATAGAGCGTGACAGTAAAGGGTAAAGTGGGTGCTGCAGTATAGGGGGAGAGCTAGGGTCAAAAGGTGAAGACAGTGGTGGTTGAGTTTGGTTTATTTGGGGCACATTGGAGGACATGTTATGGTCAGCCATAAGTAATATTAAGGATAGCTAGGGCTGTGAAGGAAAAAGACCTAAGGAAGGAAGAAGATGTTGAGAGAGATTAAGGTAGGTAAGCACACAAGCGAAATATATACAAGTGCGATTTTGTGTCTGAAAAAGGTGAAAGCGTGGGGATTTCGCGGGGAAGTCGTCTTAAATTTCTGGCTACTGGTTGTTATATCTTATCTTTTTAGGGTTTGAGAAGCTTTCAAGATTTTGATTTTTTGAGTGGAAAATGATATGTAGTTCTTCTTGTTGTTCTTGTATTAATTTACATGTTTTATTAATCTTTTTTGATATTTGATATAGTGGACGCACACGTCTTAGAGGGTTCAATCTGAATAGCTAGCACTTAGCTGTGTATTTCTTGATTCTGTACTGCCAAAACCATCTCTCTCTTGATGCTTCACTTTTTCTTTTTGGGTATTTTCATATATTCTTGATTGTATTGTATAAAATAATGTAAACCTAATCTAAGAGCACCAAGTGAGACCAGTTTTAGTATATTATTTGAAATATATTGGTATTTTTGCTTTAAAATGTACCCAATTAAAGAGATAAATTGAAAATTGATTAAACCTTTTGTTTTTTTTTCAAGGGACATAGTGATTAAGGATTGGGATTTTCATCACAAAATCTCACGTTCAATACGTCTTGGGCGGGTGTGATAAAAAGGGAGAACTATAATCATTGTATTATTTATTTAAATTTTAATTAAAAATAAATCCGTTGTCCCTATTTGACATTTACTAAATGCCATTCTAGTTGAAAGTTCAATCCTTGTTGAAAATTATTAATTAATATAGATATAAGTTTAAAAATCAACTTGACTAATTTGATTTTTAGTTTCATGATTAAATATATATATATATATATATAAAACTTATTTGATAGACAGATTTTGAATTTCACAACCCCATTGGATATTTAAAAAATTCAAAAGCAATTTTTTTAAAAATTTATTGAGGATTTTATATACAAAAGGTTTAATTCTCATTACTACATAATAATTTTTAAATGAATATTAAATTATTGTTTTAATTATATTAAAATAGTAATTTCACATATATTATGGTGATCGCGTGCGGAAGTGAATCGGTGATGGAATGGTTATGCAATGATGGAATGACATTGAGAATGGGATGGTTGTGCAATGATGGAATGACGTTGGGAAATCTGAGATTGAAAGCTAGAAACCTGAATTGTGTTGAATGTTTTTGGATCACATGCAAAACCCGATTAATTTTTTGAAACTAACAAAACCCAATTAGTTTTTGAAAATTAATAAAATCCAAAGTGAAAACACTTTTTGATTCAAAATCTTCTAGCCTTTACAAGAAAAAAAGTGTTTTCCTTAAATAGAGAAGTAAGGGATAAATGTCGCACGAATTTAGAAGCAATTAAAACCATACAAAAAAAAAAAAAAAAAAAAAAAAACTAAAAACTTCAAAGAGTCTTTCAGGTCTTTTCGTACTCCAATGTTCCATTATGGCTGAAGCAAGTCACGCTCGTGAAAGAAGAGGTCGCGATCACAAGGAAGGCTTCAAACCTTCTATTTCTCGGATGGTATGGGTCGCGCTCGCAAATTTACAGGTCACGGTCGTGAATTTGGCTCCATAGTTTCTGTCTCCTTTTGAACCTGACTCGCACCCGCGAATTTTGTGGTCGTGGTCGCAACCTGCATTCCACAGAAGGTCTCTTCATGCTATGTATGGATGGTCCTCCATCATTCTCCCCTTCTTAGGAAGTTTTTTCTTGGACAGAAAATTGCATTGAATCCTCCACATCTATAGGGGCAAAGCTAGGTACCTCCCCTATGATCTTACCATTCTCTTCATTGGACAATAACCCAATAACTCCCACCTCTCTTTTCTTCCTCTTCATTTCTGGTGGCATAAGCTTGAGCAAGATCTTCTTCCCATTATGGAATAATGTATAGGTATTAGCTCTCCCTTGGTGTTGAACATCCTTATCATACAACCAAGGCCTTCCAAGTAACAAGTGACACGCTGTCATAGGAATGATGTGGCAATTCACCTCATTAATATATTTCCCGATAGCAAATGGGACAATACATTTCCTAGTCACCCATATCTCCTGCATAGAATCTAGCCAAGTCAACTTGTAAGGGGTGGCGATTGGCTCGATTTTCAGTCCTAACCTGGTGGCCATCGCATTGGACACAATATTCACGCAAGCTCCACTATCAATAACAACTTCACAAAGCTTGTTATTCGTCAAACATCTAATGTGGAACAAAGTTGTCCTTCTCCAATCCTTCCCACTTATTTCTAAGTTCAGAATCCTCATGACAACTAAACATTCTCCCTCCTTCATAGCTTCACACTCAAGGACTTCTTCCTTGCCAACATTCAAATCCGACTCCTCTTCATGGGACCCCGAAAGTAGCAATGCCTCCTCTATTTTCTCTATTTCCCTTATGGTCATCACTTTTCTTGTGGGACATTCAGAGGCAAAGTGACCATAACCTTGGCACTTAAAACACTTTAGGGCATTTCTAGAGACATTTTTTGTTGGGGTGGAAGTGTTTTGGGTGGTGGTGTTTTTGGGTGTTTGATGGGGTCTTTGGTGGCGGTGAACGTGCTAGACATGCTTCACTCCTTAATGTTAGCTTTTTCAACTCAAATAAGGAATTATAGGGATAGAAACTGACCATGTCTTGGATGTCAAGGCGTAGTCCTTGAAAAAAACGTCCAATGAGAAGTTCCTCGGTCTCCTTCACATCACATTTCATCAAGAATTCATCAAACTCCAAGGTATATTGCTCCAAGGATTTGGTGCCCTGTTTAAGGCTCAACATCTTCTCAATCATCCTTTACTTGTAATGGGGTGGTAAGAACACCACATCCATCTCTTCTTTCATTCGGTCCCATTGGGTGATTTGTGGTCTCCCCTCTCTCACCATTTGCTTTTGTAAATTCTCCCACCAAAGGGTTGCATATCCCTTCAATCTCATGGCAGCAAGCTTCATTTTCTTCGTCTCGGATACCTCCCTCAATTCGAAGGCTTTTTCAATGGAATAGATCTATTCAAGATAGGCATCAGCATCAATCCTGCCATGGAATTCAAGCAACTTGATTTTGTAATTCAGAAACTCTTCTTGTCTTTCACCACGGATGGGTGGGGGCATGTTTTGATCTCCTCGACCAAACCCTCCTTGAAAGGGTCCTTTTCCCCTTCCTCTAAATCTATCACGGCCCACAAGTGACTATTCTTCTTCTGTAAAATCTTCATCAAACGGTTCCTCATCTGGTCCCCATGTATTCAAGGGAGAATTTTGGATGATCATTTCAAGGGCTTCATTTTTTGCCTTAAGCATCTCCATTTCTAGCCTCATCTTCTCAATTGCAGCGGCTAGGTCTTGTGGGTCGGACATAGTGTGTTTGTCCTTGCTTGTGGCTGTGTTTTGGGAAGTAGACATGTAAAAAAATAAGGGAAGGAGTATGGTCACTTGAAATTTCGGCTCTGATACCAGATGATGGCGTGCGGAAGCGAATTGGTGATGGGATGGTTGTGCAATGATGGGATGACATTCGGAAATCTGAGATTGAAAGCTGGAAACCTGAATTATGTTGAATGTTTTTGGATCACATACAAAATCCGATTAGTTTTTGGAAACTAACAAAACCCTATTAGTTTTTGGAAACTAATAAAACCCAAAGTGAAAATACTTTTTGATTCAAAATCTTCCAGCCTTTACAAGAAAAAAGTGTTTCCCTTAAATAGAGAAGTAAGGGATAAATGTCACATGAATTTAGAGGCAATTAAAGCCATACAGAAAAAAAAAAAAAACTTCAAAGAGTCTTCCAGGTCTTTTCATACTCCAATGTTCCATTATGGTTGAAGCAAGTCGCGCTCGTGAAAGGAGAGGTCGCGATCGCGAGGAAGGCTTCAAATCTTTTGTTTCTCGAATGGTCTGGGTCGCGCTCACGAATTTGCAGGTCGCGATCGCGAATTTGGCTCCATAGTTTCTGTCTCTTTTTGAACCTGACTCATGCCTGCGAATTTTGTGGTCGCGGTCGCGACTTGCATTCCACAGAATGTCTCTTCATGCTATGTATGGATGGTCCTCCATCATATAGTTAAATTGTATATAATAGAATTTAATAAGTGAAAATACAAAGTAGTTGGAGATATTCAAATCTCTAAACTCTACTCTCCCTTGACCTAAAAGTAATTTTGGAGGGCATAAAAAAATTTGGGTAAATTCAGCCCCCTCTCCCCTTTAATTACTTATTACACATAACCAGCTTGCAAGAAACTTGCACTTTATATTTTTTATGATGAAGTTGAAAGGACAAGTGAAACATGTCTTAATAGGTCATGCACAAACTTTTCTCCATTCCCTGTTTGGTCTAGGCTATGGACATGAAAAATAAAACATGGTACTAAAGTAGTGATCTTCAACCATTTATTCAGGTACACGTTCTTGTGTTTCATTACCCATTTATCTAACTCTTAGGACTATAAGTACTGTAAATAAATAATTGACTTGCAACTTTGCTCAAACAGAGTTGGGTCACTAAGTAGCATCATGCACACTCTACATAAACCAATTTTACATAGAATCATAAACAATTAATGGTTACATACAATCCAATGTAAAATATATCTTATAAATAGACAAATGAATTCTAAAAGATTTCATTTTGTTCTTTATTTTTCATTCATTTTACATATAATTAATGTATAAATTTTATCGTCAACATGTCTTCTATTTCTGAATCTATTTTTAACTGGATTTATACAAAGCTCTTGATTGATTTACATTCAAATGAGAAATCTATTGCATTCAAATGGATCTATAAAGTTAAGTATAATGCAAATAGAATAATAAATGTGTACAAGGCCAAGATCATAGAAAAAAAAAGAATAACATTACTAATATAGATTATAATGACAATTTCTTTCTTGTGGCTACGTTGGTTATTGTTATGGTTTTCCTCGATACTATGATAATATATTCTTAGCTATCTTCAAGTTCTTTTTTATAGGGTTTTTTGGATGAGAAGTTACATATCTTACCACCTGAAGATTACCCTAAATTTGCTTTAGGGTAGGTTTGCAAGCTTGTTAAGTCTATCAATGTATGTGGATGATTGTTGGATCACTAGTTTAATTATGACATATTGATAAGATTGTTTCTTGATAACACGTTTACTGATGTGGATTATAAGTATGCAAAGTATTTTCTTTGCTACCCAAATTTGAGTTTGGTATGCGTTAATTGAAGTAAAAGAAAGTACTTCCTTGATCTTGTTAAAGATGTTGGTTTATGTAATATAGGACCACTTCTTCACCTATGTCTCTAATTTAAGATAGATTAATAATTTTGGATATACTTATCAGATGTAGAAGATTGGTTGGAAAGTTGTTGTATCTTAGCTTGATTGGACCATACATTCAACCTCATCAGAATGTTGAGAAATTGTCCTTCTGGAGCAAATGCGTTAAGTTAATCGAAGGTTACTTAATTTAGAAAAAAATTTACTCCATCATATACACCAGACAAGTAGGTCAGATAAATAGAAAAGAAATTCACCTATCACTCGATATATGTGAGTCGGATAATTAAATTAGATACACATAAGGGAAATTTGTTTATTACTTGGCATATTATACCGAGCAAGTAAGTTGGATAACACTCGAGACAAAATCACTCGGTAAACAAAAGATAAAGGCATATCACTCAATGAATCAATTGAGTATACGGCATAACTACTTTCAAAAGCATGAACAAAATTATTTCAATTGAGTTTTAAAATTTTCTTTTTATTTAATTAAGAGTTATTTTTCTATTAAATATTTTATATTTCTTTTCAAAATGTCTTTCCAAAGCATTCTTCTTTTTTGTTATTAATTCTAAACAACTTAAGAGCTACTATATATAGATTATTGGTCTTCCTGTCCTATAATTATGGAATTTATTATAAATTGTGGACTTTTGGCTCTTCCTTAATTTTCTAAAAATTTAAAAAATATGATTTTTTATTAGGCCTTCGATTAAAGTAATTATATTAATCGAGTGATTGAACTTCAGACACGAAATGACTTATATAAGTTAATGATAGCATATTTACTAGATTTTTCATCCATTATTTTTCATATTGTGTAGCCTATAAATAAGCCTTATTTGTTGTCTACATGTATTATTAAAAAGGTTCCACTTTTTCTCATCTTAGTCTCTCCACTTCTGAAGCATCTTTTGCCTTATTTAGCTAACATACTGGTCTCACAGCCAGTATTGAATTGCAAAAGGAAAATGAAAAGAGAAGTTTAAGAATAGAGTGGTTCATGCAAATCTCAACAATGGTAATCAATGGTACTGCTTCTTCTTCCCAACCAAGTTACAAATTTCTCAAGAATTGTGGGAGCTATTGGAAAATGGGCATAATGGCTTAGACGACCATAGAGAGAGAAAAATAAAATATTAGATTTAAAAATTAAAAAAAAAAAATTAGAAGTAGAATATTTGTGATGGTAAGGGTATATAGAGGAAAATTATTTTTGATATCTTAAAAATGTTAGGTTGGTCACATGGGCTTATAATGCCTGAGATAGAGATTGAAATTGTATATATCCTCTTTAACTTTTGATAAGACATCTTACATGTTCTTGTGTTGTGTCGCAATGAGCAATCTTATCTTTTTATGGGATCTTAGATTCTGCTGGGTCCCATTTTCCAGATAACAAGTGTACTGCAGCAGAGGCAATAAATATGGAAGTTAAAACCTTAGGTTGTGGGATGTAAATTAGTTGGAAAAATATTAGGACAACAAGGAGAGATTGTTTCATGGGATGGCCATGAAAGGCAGCATATTCTGTGTGTCACACTCGAATGTTTGCTGCGTTGAATCCATTGTACCCACCGAATCCTCAAACCGATTTGCCCTTTTGCCTTTTGGG
Source organism: Cnidoscolus chayamansa (assembly GCA_948266635.1). Lineage (NCBI taxonomy): Eukaryota > Viridiplantae > Streptophyta > Magnoliopsida > Malpighiales > Euphorbiaceae > Cnidoscolus > Cnidoscolus chayamansa. The sequence goes on along the minus strand of CAOGCB010573603.1, from coordinate 118 downwards.
ATACATCTACTCTATCTTTATAATGTTGTTGGTCTTTGCTTCATCTTTCCCTTTCATTTTTTCCATTTGGATCTGCACCAATATGTTTGTGCAAAAATTAGTTGGCATTTCTTTTTTT
>CAOGCB010573564.1:0-13220 GCA_948266635.1 Cnidoscolus chayamansa | reverse complement strand
AAAGAGTGCAGGCAGCATATATTGGGATGTAATGAGGGAGTGTGGAGAAATACATTGAATGTGTGTATTTTATTCATCCATTACATTATTACAGCAAGTTCTTCTAGCTAGAATTCAGGGATTGAGTCTTAAACTCTGATCCTTAAATTTAATCCTTAGAATCAGGATTTAATCCCTAGAATCAGGACTAGATCCCCAAGGATCAATTCTGAATACCAGGCACAATCCGTGTGGATTTTGACAGATTTTGTCCTCATCTATCAGCTAATTATTTCCTTACTTATCAACAGTCCCCCTCAAGTTTGGTCTGAACAGATTGTTCATCCCAAGCTTTCTAACCATTCTATTGAAATTATGACCAGCAAGTCCCTTCGTGAGAATATCAGCAGTTTGCTGAGTTGTAGGTAGGGAATACAAATTAAGCCATCTTTTATCTTTTCCCTGATGAAATGCTTATCCACTTTAATGTACTTAGTTCTGTCATGTAAGACAGAATTATGTGCAATTGAAACTGTTCCCTTATTATCACAAAAAACCTTCATAGGTGCAGCTGTGAATAATTGTAGTTCCTCTAGTACTCGTTTGATCCAAATTGCCTCACAGATCCCTTGAGCTAGAGCTTTGAATTCAGCCTCAGCACTACTTCGTGCTACAACATTTTATTTCTTGCTCCTCCACACCAGGATACCCCCACGAATGCAAAAATGGATCTTTTGTCTGTCTTGTCTCCTGCCCAGTCTGCATCGGTGTAGACTTCTACCTGCAAATCCTTACTTCATTGATACAGTAGTCCTTGTCCAACCGTTCCTTTAAGATACCTAAGGACTCTATAAGCTGCTTTGAAGTGTTCGCTACCAGGTGAATGCATAAACTGGCTCAACTTGCTCACTGCAAAGGCGATGTCTGGCCTTGTGTGTGCAAATAAATAAGTCTACCAACTAGCCTCTAGAACTTCTCTCTATCTAGTACATCTTCTGGTTTGGCAGGAAGTAGTTGAGTGTTAGCTTCAACAGGAGTTTCAGCTGTTTTACTCCCTAGAAGTCTTGTTTCTTCTAATAGATCCAGAATGTATTTCTTTTGGTTGATGAATATGCCATCTTTTGATCTAGCAAATTCTATACCTAAGAAGTATTTTAGGATTCTTAGGTCTTTGATTTTAAAACATTGTGCTAGCTTCTTCTTTAGTAACAAGATTTCTTCATCATCATCCCCTGTCAAGACAATATCACCTACATAAACTATCAAAATAACTTGTTTTCCAGTAGCTGACCTTTTGTAGAATAATGTATGGTTTGTTTGACTCTGCTTGAAACCAAAACTCCTCACTGCCTTTCCAAATTTTCCAAAACAAGCCCTTGGAGATTGTTTGAGACCATATAGTGATTTCTGAGTTTGCAGACTTTGTGTGGTCCAAACTTCTCCTCAAAACCAGGTGGTATCCGTATGTAAACTTCCTCCTCCAAGTCCGCATTTAGAAATGCGTTCTTCACGTCCAATTAGTGCGGTTTCCAGTCGAAGTTTACTGCAAGAGAGAGTAGGATTCTGATTGTGTTAATTTTAGCTACAGGAGCAAAGGTCTCTTGGTAGTCAATCCCATATGTTTAGGTAAAACCCTTGACTACCAGTTGAGCTTTTCTCCTTGCAATGTTGCCATCTGCGTTGAATTTCACATTGAAACCCCATTTACACCCAACCAACATCTGTCCCTTTGGCAGATTTACCAGATCGCATGTCTTGTTTGTCTCTAGAGCACTCATCTCTTCCATGACTGCTAACTTCCAATCCTGATTATCTAAAGCTTCTGAAATATGCTTAGGAATGAAAATATTAGTAACTTTAGACATAAAGGTTTTATAATCAGGGGATAATTTAGCATAGGATAGATGTTTATCTAAGGGATGTTGAGTACAAGATCTTTTCCCTTTCCTAACAGCTATCTGCTGGCAGTTCATCAAAGTGCATACTGGGATTAGGAGCATTTGAATCAGGCATAATAATAGGAGAAGGATTACCTAGAGTGAGCTTCTGAGACTCTGGGGAGATGTCAGTGCAAGCAAGAGAGGGTATTCTGGAATGGTGATATCTTGTCTTGGAATAGACCAACAAATCTTCCTGCCAAACTATGGAATGTGGTTGATAGGACTGAGGTCTATCTTCATCTGAATCTGAGGTAAGATTCTGAGTCTCCAAAGGGTCATGATGTGGGTTCTGAGTCTCTAAAAAATCAAGACTAGGTGCAGAACTAAGTGTTGGATCCCCCTGAACTGGAGATGGGAGAGGGCTTAGTCTAGTGTCCCACCAATTCCCTTCATCACTACTCTCCCCCTGAAGGGAATAGGGTTGAGTTTCCACAAATTTGACATCTATGGTAGTAATGGTTTCCTTGGTTTGAGGATCAAAACATTTATAACCAAGTTGTGAGGGGGCATAACCAATAAATAGACACTTACGGGCTCTGGGGTCTAATTTGGTTTTACCAAGGGTATAAACATAGGCTGTACATCCAAACACCTTGAGGGGTAGGTCATGAAAGACTCTACAATGAGGGTATGCCCGTGTTAACATATGCAGTCGGGTGTCATACTAATGCTTCTGCTTGGCATTATGTTTATCAAGTATGTGGCAGTAAGTAAGGCTTCTCCCTACAAATACTTAGGCACTTTCAGAGAAATGAGTAAAGCTCCAGCAATTTCTAGCAAATGTCTATTCTTCCTCTCAGCAACTCCATTTTGCTGCAAGGTATTGGGGCATGTGGATTGATGTAGGACTCCCTTTTTCTGCAAAAAACTTCCTAATACTTCATTGAAGTATTTTGTTCCATTGTCAGTATGTAAAATGGCAATTTTTGCTTGGAATTGGTTTTCAATCACATTATAGAAGGTCTGGACAGTTTGAGCTACTTCAGATTTGTCATGTAACAAATAGACCCAACGCATTCGTGTGTGATCATCAATAAAAGTGATAAACCATCTTTTGTTATGATTAGCTTTTATCTTAGAGGGACCCAAACATCACTGTGCACCAAATAGAAAGGTCTAGATGATTTATAACCACGAATAGGGTAGTGTATTCTGTGATTTTTGGACAAAATGCAGGCTTAACACCAGGGTTTTAAATCGCGGTCGCGGCCACGTTCGCGGTCGCGGCTATCGAAAACAGGCCTGTAACGGCTGTAACGTAACGGTAACGGTCTGGCGCTACGCAAATTTTTCAAAAAAAATTGCAAAGTGCATAAAATAATTAGAAATTGCAAGATATAAGAAAGACTAATAAATACAACAATATAATAGGTATAAATACATCAAATAAAGATTAGTATAAACATATCATTCATAAAAATTATCAACACATCAAATAAAGACTATAGTTTTCTTTCATTCATGTTTAAAATAATTAATGGATATTGTAGAATTGTAGATAGGAATTACGAAATAAATAACTAACCTTATTACTTCAGAAAAAAAGCAACAAAAACTCAACTTTTAGATGAAAGAAGCCCAGAACTATGGAATATAGGTGTTTTTTGTGATTAATCTTAGTTTTAAGGCAGAAAAATACAAGTGAAATGAGTTGTTTTTTAGTAAAATAGAGAGGTTATGAAAAAAAAGAGTTTTGCACTTGCTAGTACGTTTGAGGAGCAGAAAATGAGTGCGTCTTCTATTTGGCATGTGAAAAGGGGAGGGGTGAATTATCGGTAACGGTCGGTAACGGCCGTTATGGCTGCGTTATTTGGAAGGCCTGTAAAAATCGGTGTAACGGGTAACGGGCCCCCCAAATCCCGTTACGGCCATTACGTTACGTAATGGCCGTTATTTAAAACCATGGTGTGGATTATCATTAGCAATGTTAACTGTCCCTAATTTAGCGTTTTAGATGTTTGGCGGTGTTCCCATAGCAACAGAGAAAGGAAATAACAAATTGATCCAAGAAGAAAGGAAACAATAACCTGGTAGTGATGAATCAACAACTGATCAAATAGCCGGAGTTGGGACGAAGAGGTGAGTTGAATGGTCAGAAAAAAAATTCAATGACCGGTGATCGGAGCTAGGTAGCCAGAGTCAGGATGAAGAGGCGAGTCAATTGGTCGGAAAAAATAAACACTCGGTAATCGGACAGCAGCTCACGCACCATGTTACGGACAAAAAGTGACGACACCGAGGAAGGCTAGTCCAAGAGGGTTAAAGGCTGATTCTAGTGCACTCTTTAAGGGAGTCTACTAGTGCCGCACGGGTTATTCGAGTGTCTCCTAGGGAGCAAAGCGTTTACCCCGTGACAGCCGGCATGTGAACAGACTGTTAGAAACTTGTGGCAGCACGTGGGACCATGCGCGGTGGTTTTTAGCAGTGAAATTTCAAGTAGACGGTCGCCAAAGAATGAGCCTTATTTTGGTAGGCCGGTGATTGGAAAAATAAGATTGCGAAAGGCAACCGAACTATGGCCCGAAAAAGTGCTGGAGCGAGAAAAAACTCTGATCTCCTTAAATCAGCACGAGCTTTCATACCATGAATATTTATGAGAATGTGATATTTTATTTAGATCTGTGTGTATTTATACAAGAGGAATCCTTGAAAAATAAATAACTAAACTAGTAAACATATCTAACTTAGACTCAATTCTAGGACTAGTCTTATAGCCAACAACTATGTCTTGGTTACACCTACTAACACAAAGCTGAGATTAAGACTCTCATTCATTGAGTCTTGAGGTTTGTGAACCCAGTCACTTCCAAGTTCACTATTATGATCCAACCATAGGTCCTTCTCGGCAAGAACGAGATAGGAACAAGGCTACTATGGTAGAAAGTCCTCTTCCCCACAGGCCTATGACACGATCCATCTCACAAGCTCATAATAGTACCACACTGAATATGAGCATGGTTTAGGAATATTTTGACATTTTAAATTGCCATTTGCTAGCTTCTTGTAGTTTGTGATGTTCATAAATAGTAGTTGATGTATGCTCCATTGCAACTATAAACATACTACACCAAGAATCGGTGCCAATGTTTTGACGCCAGAATAACAACAAATAAAAGCTCTTCCTCTGGTGAAGATTTTGTTTATGTAAACTAGATTACTGCAAGGACTATTCATCTGTATAAACGTGCTACTTCGATAAAAATTTGAAGACATTAACATCTTCATTATATTGATAGATCTTGAATGAAAATTATTAGCAACCTGCATAATACCAAGACAAGATCATTGCTGGTAATTATAGAATACCTGCTCCATGGTAGGGAATACAGGTTCTTGAAAACTTTGTTGCTTCTTAGCTTTCATTTCATGAGGAGACACTTTCCATCGTATATTCCATGCCATCTCAAGATGATAAAGGATCTGCACAGGGGTATGACCAATAACCTTTCATTTTCCACGCAAGAAAATTTAACTTCAATAGAAAATTTTCCACTATGAATTAGTAACCACCGTTAAACTCATCCCTGTCCCACCTTTCCCACCCTCCCCAAACCCCCCCCACCACCCATCCCTTTTCCTCCATTCTTTACAGAAAGGCTGCACTTCCAACTACTAAACAGCTACTCAGTTGACTAGAATTGCAGGTCCTCACACACGACATGCTAGCAGAATTGATCCAAACAAGAGCATGATTGGAATCAATCTAAAACTTAAGCATTATAATAGCAGGGATTATGGCTATCTTAGGACAAAAAATGTGATAGTAATAATTGAGTATTTTAACTAGTCCAAAAGTTAAGAGAAGAATGCATTATACAAGATAATAAGTACCTGAAGTTTAATAACCGTAGAATAGATGTATTCGGTGCTCTCCTCACTTGCACAAGAGATGGACCATACAAGCTCCTGATATAAGTAACACGTCAAGGATCCTGTTACAAGCAGAAGCCTATCTAAGAAAAAAATATGACAAAAAATTTACCTGCTTTAAATCTTTCAGCTTTCTGGGAAGTTCATCAAAATCTCCCTCTTGCAATGACCTCAAACAACTTATATTCCAAAAAAAAAAAAAAAAAACGAGATAAGATAGATCATAGATGCCAAAAGAAACCTATGCTCATGTTAAAGCAATTGAATATAGGATCAGCTTTTATAAGACTAAGCACCACTAGAAATATATATTAATACATATATTAATGGTACCATATCCATTAATCAGAGTAACAATAAATTATCGTCGTGGCATGAAAATTGAAATGTAATGCCATCCAACAATCAAGACAATAGTATGCCATGTCCAACTCAAGAAACTCAATTTATTGTTAACCAAAATGCATGATTGCTAAATCAGTATTGGCAATTGGGTGCTCTTTTCCATAAAAAAGTGTGATATTATCCATTTCTTTGCTCGAATTTTTCATTTTCTCCTCACATTTTGAGGGCTGGCACCACTGTATTTACTTTAGATATTCTGTAACAAGATTCATAGCACTCAATTTTATTCACTGCACTAATTAATAAATGTCATTGTTAGATGAGCAATACTTGTCATCATAAGCTTCCTATTGCAAATTACAATGCCCCAGAAATCTCTCTCTTGGACTTCCTACATCTTTTGGAGTCAATACCAAAATTCAAACATTCAATTTGCTAAATTGAAGATATCAGAAGAACTTGCTACTGAACAAGCAATGTTATATGAAAATGATTTTAAATTAATAAACAGGAATAAACACATGAAACAGAGAAAAGAGAGGGCTTTATATTGTCCACAATTTAGATGTTGACGACAATAAAAGGGATAAATAATAAAATAATGACAAAATTATTGAACTTCATCCAAATTTATATGAATAAATTCCTAACACAAAAAATCAAGTAAACCATCTCCTATCATTTGTATCTGTGGAGGAGCACAGGCACAGCACAGAGAAAACAATAAGGCGGTGAAATATATCATTCCAAGCAAAAACTATTAAATTTGATTACATGGCATATTACCTGTGCAAATTTTCATTGAAACGATCATTTTTAACATTTTGACCGGAAGAAGAATTGCCTCCAGGGACAAGCAAAGAGTAATCCCAATTTCCTGCACGCCAAGCAGCCTCATACTGCAAAATATTGGTCCAAAATATGAAGCATCAAAAATCCCAAGACAGAACAGAGTTTCATTTTCAATTGATCAGCCTTGGTGCTATTATTGGCTAGGACCATATGGAGTTATTAATTTCTTATACTACACAAGTCTAACAAAAAATAGGCCATTAGGTCAACTTGAGCAGTTTAATTGGAGAAAGCAAACCTGCAATTCTGTGAATTCTAAGTCATGCTGAAACTGGCCCTTCTGTGAAGTTAATCCCTGGCAATACAATTCTAGTACATGTGTACAGCCAATTTGTTGAAGAGATTTAATCAGACCTTTGTAAGGTTTCCTTAGCCTCATCTCATCTTTCAATTCAGGGACAAATACGTGGGCTGCTGGTTGGGTATGCTCCACAGATGAAGTTCCACATCCACCATAAGTTTCCAGCATGGTATTTGCACGTACTTGTAAGTCATAGTACTCAAGGGCCTTACTCCAGTTCCCCTCATGCTCAAAGGTAACAACTTGAGATGTCAACTGCTTTCAGCGCCCCAAAATAAACAACACAATTGTGAGACTACAGTTCGTAAAACCGATGCATTTGACTTGGGAACTACACCGATAGATCACAAAATTTAACATGGCATCACTTTTCAGCTATGAATTGGGACATACACTATAAACTACACTATAAACTACAATTTTTCCTTCAATCTCTAAGAAGTGCAGAGACAGCCAATAAGATGTCTCCACAAAAACAAAAACTCCCAACCTCCAACCCTCCAACCCCTTAAGAAAAGAGAGGCCAATTCAGACGATATAAGCTATAGTAAAAGAGCATCCCTAAGCAGAGAAATCTAGTAACATGAACAAACGAAATTCATTGGTACTAGGTGAATGAAACTATCATTATTGAAGATAATTAACACAGACCTTGTGTGACCGAATGATCCCATATAAGCTGTCAGGTTCATTGATTTGAGTGACTGCAGAGATGAGTACTTCAATGTGGTCTGGCAACTGATGAGAAGAAAAGTTGGTAATGGAAAAAAATATTGTCAAAATAATTATGATCTTTGGAAACTGATGACTCAGTGGAAAACAAAGAACTTATCACATCATTATAGTTGACAATAGACAGTACAGATGTACAATGATCCATTAAATCCTCTACAATGATTGCACTAAAAATGGCCGAGAGCACAGAAGTAACAGATTAAACCATTACAACTCGAGTAAAAGTGTTAAGAAGATTTCACACATAATCTCACATACCATCTCAATATGAGCGAAATCTGGACGCCCTAGTGTGAGGTGTTTGAAATGTTCCTTGCACCAGTACTCCACATACATCATAGAGGTAAAGTATGACCCACAAATCTGTAAAACATAAATAACTTTGGCATGGAAATTATGAAACTGTAACCAAACTAAAAGAGAATTTTCAGGAATTATATAACTCACAACTGCTGACTTAGCAACAAGAAGGTAATCAATAGTTAGCCAATAAACCTGCAAACATAATGCCTGTCAGAAAACCAATAAGGGAGAAACAAATTATTATGGATCCTCAATTAAGATTACAAAATCCTAGCCTCAACTGCTTAGGCCAAATGCAACTTTTTTGTTTACTTTCAGTTCAATTTTAAGCCTTCTTCCATATAGTCAGAAAAACACACACGTGAAAAGAAGATTAAAGAAAAAACAAATATGGCGACTACAAGAACTTTAGCTATAGCCATTAACAGAACTTTTCTCACCCAAATGATAGCAAGCTATTGACTACAGCCAGCATTTTCCTTATATTAAACATTAAACAAAAGAATTCATCAGAGAGAAAAAAAGAAGACAATTACAAGAAACTGGTGAAGCACCCTGCTGATATAAGACATGGATTAGCAAGTAGATAAAGCAAGCTTAGACAAACGACATTGCTTTGCACTCTTTCTTTTCTGTTTGATACAATCTTACATGAAGCTTGAGCCCACTATTGTTTCATTCTCATGTACACACATCTCAATCTCAAATGCAAATGCATAAACACCTAACCATCTCTGCTGTTTCATCCTTAGCAATTTCAATCATTGAAATCATTTTAGTATTTTTCTTATGAGATCATTAATACACCCTTCTACACCTCACAAATGTTCTTGTTCGGACGTTTCAACATTTTAGCAGAATTTTTTTTTTCCGCAACAGCAAACGCTTGCTTGGTTACCTTTTTCAGCTAAATAAAAAAAGGGTCTTTTCTCCTTGTGTCCTAGCCTTACAAAATAAAATCCTAAGTTCCAATTGTTTTTCAGAAGGAACATAACACCAGGAAACATTATAGAGCAGTATCCAAAAGAGACATAAATTGCAACAGTTAATTATATGTATGCTGGAAACACCATACCTTGTCCCATGAAGATGTTAACATTGCTATTGCACTTGGTGTACCTATAGAATCTCTAGCTTTTGCTGAGGTGGATCGTGATTTTGAGCCGTAACTAGAAGGCTTAGCATACTGAAAAACCAGAATAATAAATACCAGATATGACCACATTCTATCATCTATAGTTAATCATAATAATAAATAATAAAACAATGATTTCTCAAGGATGGATATTGTTCGCACACCAGCATCAGTTGTTACTGAGAATTAATAAAACGGTTTATTAGGCCAGCATCACCAAGCAACATGCCAGCAGCCATGGCATTTGCCTTCCCTTTTGTTAATATTCATTTCTACATCAACTTATAGAAACAACGAGCCTTATCCAAACAATTTGGCATCAAATTTATCTAATTTAACCTTTAAACACCTATGACCTATGTCAACTATGAAAGCATATCACTTTCTCCATTTCATTTCAAACTTTAAAAAAAGAAAGAGCAACTCGAGGCACATAAATCAGACACTTTTTCATGATGTGCTTGAACCTTATTTACACAGGAATTTTACATAGGCAAAAAGGAAATACTCTCTAAGCACATTTATTTTAATTTTTTTCCCAGCTGTTTAATCACCCAAGGGACGTTCTGGTATGAGTCATCGGTAGCAATACCAGCAAAAAGCTCTGTTGCAATGCATGGAATGAATGGTGCATAAAAAGAAAAAAAAATCATAAGAACTGAACCAAAATGGATTTCATTGTGCATCATGGCACTTGCCTTGGAACTTTCTCGCTTTGATGTTACAGAAGATCTTTCAAAGACATAACATAACCGAAGTTTGTTGAGTGCATTCAAGAAGACTTGAATTGATTTTATCAACTTATTGGAGTCTGTTAATATATGTCCCTGAACCTGCACATTAATGAAATAATAAACAGCAATTGAGAAGAATGCATACTACATAGAAGATTTTGAGTAACAACATCCAGACCTCAGAAAAAATATCACTAACATCATAACATGTGACCCCAGTCAAATTGAGCCAACAAATTATCCAACTTCATTATTTTTAAAGATGCACCTCACTCAAGGCTATGATGCAATCAACCCAGCAACGTAAAGGAGGTGTGTGCCTTATTGCCAAATGCCAGCATGTACCTTTTCGAGGCACAAAGCATAAAGGTGCTCTTTTACTACAGCAATTTATTTTACTTGATGTCATTTAGCCTCTACATTTTGACACAAGGTTGGGTAGCTGCTTATAATGTACTATAGAAGTATTTGATGTTGTGAGAATATGAAGAAATGAAAAAAAGAAAGAAGAGCAACGAAGGAATTTTTGAAACAGCGACTCGATTTCACTCAAGCTCAAGGGAATCAATAGAATTTACAAACAACCCACAAGGAAAATCACATAATTCAATCTTCCTAATTAACAAGTGACCTACTCATTCTCCTATTTTTTTTCTGATACATATCAACTACCTATGTTATGTAACTTTATCTTCTTATCTATTTGTTTCCTAATACATATCAAATACCTACATTCTGTAGCAAATAAAGATTCTCCCATTCTTTCAACTATTACCAACTTTTACTCCTCTTTTGTTGTTTTCTGACAGGCTACATATTCAAAATTTTTATATAGGTAAAAAGAGAATAGTATCATTGAAACAAATAATGAAATCATAAGGCTATCTCATGCTTGTTTTCAGAATAAATCTTGGAGAAAAAGAAGTTGTAGATAAATTGACTTATAAACTGATAGAAACAAACCCCTAGAAAATGCAGGGATAGAAAAGTGAAAAGGACAAATTGATATGAACACACTTTCTATGTATAGGTGGAAAGTGGAATAAAAGATCTATAAAATGTTGCCTGCAAAGAGATTAGTTTGTGAAGATCCATGTCCATATTCTTCCTTCCAGCTAGATCTTCAATAACACTTGGCAGAAGAAGCTCAGCAACTTCAGCTTTCAACAACACAATATCTTGACATAACCTAAAGCAGAAAGTAAAAAACCTAGTTTAATTCAATGATAAAATGATCAGATACCAATAAGAAAATTTAAATCTACAAATTCTTCTAAAAGGTGTTTGAACATGTGAATATAGTACCTCAGAATGACATCATTGTTGTAGCCAATAAGTGAGTGTACAAGAGGGCAAATCCACATCTCAAAGGTTTTACTTCGTGTTTCCCATATACTAGGATCCTCTAGAGGAATTGCTTCGGCTAATAATGACAAAAAAAATCATTTCATAATTAATGGACATGTAGTACATAGATATTCCAACTTTCACAAACACATATAAACACAAACAAAAAAGGCTCAGACGAATAGTAAGAACCCTATCGTACAAAAACATACAACATCAAAGTAGCTTCATGACAACTTTTTCCCCAAAATCATTTACCCAAAACAAAAGGAGAAAACCAAGTTCCAGAATTTTAGGAGTTTTACCTTTAAACCTTTTTCCCAGATCAAGAAGAAAATTCTCCACCAGCTCAGCATTGACACCCTTGGAATGAATCTACAAGGTAGGTATAATAACATTTATACTATATCTATCTAAACATGTAAAGTGATGCTCAAATGAGAAAGCCTTCAAGTGAGATCATTTCATCATTTTGTACTCTTCACTTCCAAATATGTATTTTCCTTTTTGTTTCCACCAACCTGCAACCATTCCAAATCCAAACTTGCTTCCTGTATCCATCTGTATTTAAAATTTTCTAAAGAAGACCAATCCCCCAAATAAAACTTATAATGCTGCCACTGTAAGGCTCAAGAAAGAGTAAGTTTCAAAGCTTGGAAATCAAGAATAGGGTGCCCAAATCTCATAAATGCTTATCCACACAATATTGAGTACCTTCTAGCACATTCAGCATCATTTAGGTATGTTTATTCCAGGAAACTAGTTGCTGTTCCAGGAGTTCTAAGGTAATTACCAACATTGCTGGAATGCACCTGGAAATAATTTTAGAATCTAAAACTGAGCTTTTTGTGTTTCTGATAGTAATTTTTTTTTTCAATTTTGATTTCGTTGTATCCAAGTTCTTATATGTCTGTTTTCTCAGTGGAGTGATGCTGCTTGATCATGCAAGCAATTAAACCTCCTAGAAAATGTTCATTATGCCCTAGAAAATTCTAACTGTAACAAATAGAATTTCTTCAATTGAAAACGCATGGTTTCAAATAAATGGCCACAATGTTATAAGTTTTTGAGGAATCCATTACCTGTTTAGTCGTTATTTAAAGGCATCATGGGAATTGTATGGGTAACAGCCATAATTATCATTACATATCAGTGCTGTTATTTGCAATTAAGTAACGGATATTGCTGTTACTCACAACTAAGTGTCATCTTAAATATCTCTACTCACTGGTTCTTCTAAAAGGCAGGTCTTTTACTTTGGCTCTTTCTTTTCATTATTTGTTATTTTTATTAAAATAAGCCATTAATTTATAGAATAACAAATAACAAGATTTTATGCTCATTAATATTCACAAATAATAAGTAAATTTAATAGCAAGTTTGAAACTTTTAAATTCAATAACAAGTTTAAAACTTTTAAATTCAATAACAAGTTTAAAACTTAATTTTAAATTTGATACTCATCCTACTTAAAACACAACATATTACTAACGAATAAGCTGAAAAAAATTGAATAATATATGTTGTAATTTTTTAAGGCTAACTCCGCCTATGCGAGTAGCGTAGCCGGTCCCAAGCCCGGGTAAAGGAGGAGGGTTGCGGTAGGTAGGCGGCCAGCGTAAAAACTTAGCCAATCTTATGATGAATCCTTTAAACTATTATAACGTTGGGTCGTGTTT
>CAOGCB010573525.1:0-13832 GCA_948266635.1 Cnidoscolus chayamansa | reverse complement strand
AATCTCACACCTTGCATGTTTTGGACAACCAATAAACCCTATTAATCTCCAATAATTTCCATCTTGGAAGGACACCTCAAGATCAAGGTAATAATTTGAAAAACCCAACACAACAACGTCATATGTATCTTTCTAAAACATAGAAAAACCACCATCTCTACCTAAACTATCCATTGCTAAACAATTTTGAAACCCAATTGAACCTTTAATTCCTCAACACAATGAGAATGAATCACAGTTTCTACAAGAAATAAAAAATTTGGTTTATTGGCTTATACAAGCTCCTTAAGACCAAAACTTCTAAGGGATTTCCAAGCCCTTAGTAGTTCCAACTTATGGTTTTCATGCCTCTTGGTCGGCCTAATACCCAGGTCCCACCATTGATAAAATTTTTAAACAACACAAGCAAATGCATATGTAATTAAGGAAGCAAGGTAGTGCACACAACATGTGATTGGACATCAAGTAAATCTCGTTTCTTTATGTCATGTAAAACCAACTCTGAATTCTCCAACTAATGACTAGGCCTATCTCGTTTATGCATGGACCTATAAATAAAATCGGCGAAGCTCAAACCTCTTAATCAGTTTGTATGGCATTCAAATAGTAGCATGTGACATGTCTTTGTTAACTACAGGTGTCAATGAACCAGTGTGATGAAAATATGGTCCATTATTAGTTAATAATGTGCCCACCTACAACCATCAATGATACTAGATTGATGGAGTGGTGTTAGTAGCGATGAACCCTAGCCCTTCTCTATCGAAATTGCATTTTCATCGAGAAAATGATTACAAAAGTGCTCTAAATGGCCCAACTTGCCACTAGGGTTATAAATAAACAAAACTGAGTTATTCGAGGCTCGGCTAGCTAAAAGTTTAGTTTAGCTCAATTCGTTTTTAAATGTGCCAAGCTCGAACTCATTTTCTAGGTTCTTTTTGTAAATGATCCAAGTTTGAACTTACAGATATTCGGCTCGTTAAGACTCAAAAGTACATTTATTTATAAGTTTATGAGCTAGCTTGTGAATATACTCATTTAACTAAAATTATTTAGTATTAAAATTATTATTTTTAAATTAAAATCATTAGGATTGAAAATGAGATGAATTTTTTAGAGAAACTTATTATTTTCAAATTAAAAATTATTAAGATTGTAAATAGGACAAGTTTTTTTAAAGTTATTTTAGATTTAACTCAATAAAAACTCAATAAAATCTCAACTTGTCTTGGCTCATTTATTAAATGAATCAAATTTGAAATTGTTGATATCCAATTTGAACTCAAAATGAGTTTTGCTTGAATTCAGCTCAATGCTCGAAAAAGTTTAACGACCTATACATAAACTCTTTAAAATTCAGCTTAGTTCAATTTATTTATCTTTATCTGCCACACAAACAACAAAGCAAAGGAAGACACTCATACTTAAAGATAACTGTGAAAGAAGAACCCACAAGTCCATGTAATTTTTTCTAGCATTTAATAGGCAAAGGGACATCCAAATGAACATGAAGATGCATATACTCGAGATTTAGAGATGTAAATAAATCAATCTGAGTCGAGCTTCAAAAAGCTCAAGATTCGTTAAAATTTTTTCAAGCTCAAACCAAACTTGACTCCGACTCATTTCAAGATTAAACTGAATATCAATAAGTTCAAGCTTGATTCATTTAACAAACGAGCCTAGATTTTATCTAGTTAAATCTCAAATAGCTTTAAAAAACTTGTCTCATTTATAATCTTAATTATTTTAGTTTAAAAATAATAAGTTTTACCTATAGAAAACACTCTATTTACAACCATAATAATTTTAGCTTAAATGTAACAACTACTATCGCTAGAAACTTTGTTCCCAAATGAAATTTTAATGAAATATACAAAATCAAACTAAAAATATGACTGACTAATGATTGAAATGATGATTAAATGTTTTTTAAAATAATTTTAAGAAAAAGTAAAGACCAAAATGGTAATTTTCCAAAGACAAATTGAAATTTCATATTAGCTGCTGAAACTGGCTCGACCAGCCCTATTATAAGAGGGATGGCATCCCATTTGAGAGAGAGTTTAATTTGAAATAATGTTTATAAACACTAATATATTCGGCATAATTAATTACATACTTAAGCTTTCTAAATATATAAATAATATGATAATTACTATAAAAATCAATATTCGGCTCATAAAGCATGTGATTTGATTCATAATAATATGATTGAAATAAAGAAATTAGTTAATACTGATACTGTAAAGATAAAAAAGTTCTATTAAATATTGACGTACTATATATAAAATAAATAAATTACAAAAGCAAATATTCAATCTCATGCTAAAATTTTGATAGAAATTTTCTCCATAATTAGACTTAAGCTATAAAAGAAAAAAAAAACAAATAAACTACAACAATACAATAACACCTCAAGGCTAAGATAATTATCATATAACTACTTGGTGCTTTCAAGAATATATCCTAATTGTATGTTCCAACTCCAAACTATTCATATTTCAAATAATTATCTCAATGATCCAAAATTTATATATATATATATATATATATTATATTCTTGGAGTCCTATTTTAAATGATAATTAATCCCAAATTTTAAAATTAAACAAATAAATAAAACTAAAGTTCCTTTCAGTTAAGTATTTACTAATATAAAATATTAATTTAAGAATTTTCAATTAAATAATAAAGAATAATTGTAATACCCGGGACCGAAGAGGGTGGGAAGTGATCGCCGGTGCTAGAGAGAGCACGGATAAGGAGTGGCTTCTGGCAGGCTTCTAGGTGGAGGGATACATAAATGAACCGATCCCATACCAAAAAAAAAAGGGATCCTGAGACTGTGTAGGGATGGGGCTTCACAGTTGAGTGATTTCGAGATTGTGCAGGTATGAGACTATACAATTGAGAATAGCTTAAGAGATTTGATAGGTACTAGATATATCAATAAGGTGCACCTTCCTTTTCTGGAGCTTTTTCGTAAGAATTTCATAGTTAAGCGTGATTGGCTTTGAGTAATTATAGGATGAGTGACCTTCTGGGAAATTCTCCCAAAAAGTATGTGAGTGAGGACAAAGCATGTTGAAAAAGATATATGTTGGTTTGTAGCGCAGTCGTCAAATTTCAGGTGTTACAATAATACTAGTAACTATATATTAATAGATGATAGTGTGGGAAACTAATTCCATTCCAATTTAAAGGATTAAAGAGACATTAATGAAGAATTTGACATATATATATAGCATCACCAAGATACACACAATAAATCAAATGTGCTTAAGGAAGACATTATTAATATGTTACATCTTATAATACTCACAAGTGTAATTAAGGATTAAATGACCAAAGAAAGAATATACCAACTATTTTCTATTGTTAGATAGCAACTTCCACCTATAGGGATATGACATTTGTTTCTAATGAAGTACCTACTACTTAAAATTTTTTTATTATTTAAAAAAATATATATATTAATATATAACTATTAAGTTTTTAGAGTTTTTACTATTTTTTGTTTAATTTAATTTACTTATTTCATTAATTAAAAAAAGATACAAATTTAGGAAATTTGTAGCCCTTGTTATGTAACTAAAAATTGAATTAATTTAAAAAAAAATTAATTGAAAATTTTCAATTTAATTTGATTTAATTATTTAATTTATTCTTTTTATTTTGATTTTAAATGAGAAACAAGTTAAATTTTACAAACAAAATTTCAATTAAAAATATAAATTTAATATTAATAAATTAAATTAGTCAGTTAAATTATTTCAATTTTTTTCTCTTTAAAATAATTAAACTAATAAGTAAATTAAATTAAATTAAATTAAATTAAATTAAATTAAATTAAATTAAAATATTCTATTAAAGTAATATTAGTAGAAGTTTCAATATAATGCTTAGATGATTACTTAAATTAAGAATAACAAACTTATTCTCTTTTAAATATAATAAAACAAAAAAAAAATTAAATATTAATGAAATTAATTACATATTAAATTAAACTAAATAATACATAATTATTATTAATATAATTTATACACTGATTAAGAAATAATTATTTTTAAATAAATAAAAATTGTCCGATTAATTTTTAAAAAAATTCAGATATTAAAATAAATAAAGTAAAATTATAAGAAAAATAGTTTGATCCGATAATAATTTTATTAATATTAAAAAAACTTACCTTTTTTTGTTATAATATTTTTATTAAATTTGAGTCAAAACATTTGTGTTAATTTTATTTTTTTTTTTACATTTAGAATTTTAAATATTGATAATAAAGTTAAATAATTTCAACTAAGAGTATTAATTGCTTTTAAAAAATAATTATAAATAATTATATAATTGTTAATATTTATTAATTAATAAAATAATATATTTCTTTAACTTAATATATTTTTTTAAATAATAATTCAAATATAATAAATTAAATTTTCGTGTTCAAACATAATATATGAATAATATTAATAAATCAAATAAAAATTTACTTTTATATAGAGGAGAGAGTAATATTTATTTAATGGATAATTATTTATATATATTATTTAAAAAAACCTTCAAAATATATAAAACTCTTATAACCCCTTAGCACGATAAAAAAAAAAAAGTAAAAAAAAAAAAAAAAGGGAAAATCCAGAAGAGCACTTCCTTTAAATATCAAGCAGGTGTCAACCCTTGTTCTTCTTTCGCAGCCTCTCTTCTCCTGGCTCCTTCTCTGCGTGAGAATTGAAAGCTAGGAAGGCCGAAGAAGAAGACAAGAGGAAAAGCAAGAAGAGAGGTTTTTAACTTATTAGATCGAGATGCAGCAAGCCAACGCCTCTGATCTGAAATCAGCACAGCCGCCGCTGCCGCCGCCACCGCACCAGCAACAACCACATCAGAATCAGCGGCCCCAGCAATGGGTCTCTCCTATGCCGCCCCATCCTCAGCAGCAGCAGCAGTGGATGGCGGCTATGCAGTATCCGGCGGCTGCTATGGTGATGATGCAGCAGCAGATGATGATGTATCCACAGCAACACCACCATTACATGGCTTACTATCAGCAACAACAGCAACAGTATCAAAAGCAGCAACAGCAGTATCAAAAACATTACAAATCACAGCCACAGGGAGCATCCGAAGAGGTCAAGACTATATGGGTTGGTGACTTGCTTCATTGGATGGATGAGACTTATCTACATAATTGCTTCTCTCATACAGGCGAGGTATTGGAAAAATTAAATTATCGTGTCTTGACTGCTCCAGGATTTTTGTTTCTTTGCGGCACTCTAATAGTTTTGGTGTTGTGAATGTTATTTTCTGGTTGATGGTTCATCGCATTGAGATCTATATATGTTCGGAAATTTTCTTATTTGAAAATTCTTTGTTAACTTGAATGAAAGATTAGTTTCATTAAGTGTGGTTTTGTAACGTTTGTTGAAGCATGTTGAAAAGAGAGTTCTTCTTTATTGTTTTTGGCTTATTCAGTATTTTTTTTGGCTTCTACATGCTTGATGCAGTTCAACAATTTAAAAAAAAAGTTTATTCACTTATACTTCAAAATTGATATGGGATTGAAATTTACCTAGCTTCTTCTTGTGTGAACTTGAAGCATGCACCAACTTTTGCTTTGTCAGAATTTTATATGCATCTGAAATTTGCGTAGCTAGCAGTCTTTCTTTCATCAAAGAAATAATGATTGGTTCATTTTCTTGTTAGTAATTGTATCTCATGTAATTATTTGATAAACCCTGAAACCAGATCTGGTTTAACCTCAAGTGAACATGTTTTGAGATAGAAAGTAGTTTGCAGAAATTCGTTGTGGTAATAGTCTTTAACCAATGTGGAATGGTATTTCATTTTATTTCAATCAGGTACATCTTTGGTTGGCTATTGTAGTTCTTAAAATCGTATTTCTACTAGGTAGATCTGACGTGGAACATCTGTGGCTCCTATCTAGATTAACTTTAAATTTTCAAGGGAAATTTGCTCATATGAAATGAGATTTGGAGAGAAATGTGGGTCCTATTTTGCCAACTATTTTCTGTATCAGACAAAAAGTTATTGTTAGCAAACAAAAAATTAATATAGTTAATGCAAACAACAAATGGTACAAGTGAACGAATCTGTGCAAAATTCGTAGAAATTCAAAAGATTGTCTAAGCAAACATGACAAAGCTACATTTATATCCTTTCTATAATAGATTGTGAAAGTTCTTTCTATAATAGATTGTGAAAGTTATCATAAACCATTTTATATAGTACACATGCGAAGCCAATAAAATTCGACAGTCAATTGATAGCATCACCTCTGGGAAAAGCAAGCTAGTGTTCTCCATCAAAAACTCATCAAACAATCAGTTTAACTTTTCCAAACAAACTTAACTTTTATTTTCTTACAAAATTGAACTCGGACAAAACCTAATCTAGCAACCAATCTGTGAGTCAAGCAAGCATGCAAAAAATCTCTTCTTCATGAAATGGATGGTGAAGTTTCAAGAAGGTGCTGTTGAAGACAGCCTTAGTTAAGATGCACATGTAGGATCCAATATGGCACTACAAACATAAATTATAATTAAAGAGGCTCGTTGAGAGTCAAGTTTTCACTACATCAGATTTTTGACAATCTGAGACGACCTTGCTTACTTGAGAAAAACCCAAGGTACTTGTGCAGTACAAGATTAAGTATTTCCTTATTTTATTAATGTACTTATAGTTTTGCTTTTTTTTTTTTAATCATATCTGCCAAATACATTAGGCAGCTAAATATGATTTTCTTTCACTTATGTCTTTCATTGATATATGCATTCGGTTCTTCTCGTGTCACTTCAATTTTATTATGAACCATGGCTTTCTGTTCCTGGAGATGTTAAATCCAGTTAGCTGTTGCTGTGTTCATACATATTACTCCACAATCCTTTTATCTGTTCAGGTTCTCCTACTGAGAATGCTGTTGTGTATAGCCCTGGGTTACCCCTTGCTTTCTAATGTTGGTGTCATTAAATTGACAGGTTTCCTCTGTTAAAGTAATACGCAATAAGCAGACTGGTCAGCCAGAAGGGTATGGATTTGTTGAGTTCTACTCACATTCAACAGCTGAGAAAGTTTTGCAGAGCTATAATGGCTCTGTGATGCCAAACACAGATCAGCCCTTCCGCCTTAATTGGGCAAGCTTTGCAGGTGACAGGCGATTGGAAGCTGGTTCTGACCTATCTATATTTGTTGGGGATTTGGCTGCAGATGTGACTGATGCTATGTTGCAGGAAGCCTTTGCCAGTAAATATCCATCTGTCAAGGGAGCAAAAGTTGTAACTGATCCAAACACTGGCTGTTCAAAAGGTTATGGTTTTGTTAGGTTTAGTGATGAGAATGAGAGGTCAAGGGCAATGGTAGAAATGAATGGCATTTATTGCTCGAGTAGGCCCATGCGCATAGGTGTGGCAACTCCCAAAAAATCATCTGCATTTCAACAATATTCTTCACAAGGTATATCATAATGCTTCTAACCATGTGTTGTAGATTTAGGGCTAGGTTACCCTGAGTTTGGTTTGCTTTGCTATGTGGAACTATATGGGAACATAAAAAATGTCATTCTCTAGAGGTGTATTATGGTGTGGATTTAGTTTCTTTTGGATCACTTAGGGTGAAGTGGGAACAAAATAGGTATTCAGGTTGCATATAAATATAGAAATAACATTTAATAGTTTGAAATAAGAATGAATGCAGATTTTCAATCATTTTCATAAGCATACTGAAATTAATTTCGATTAAAAAGTGTTAGCCCCCATTTATTTGTGGAAAACAATTTTCTATTTTCCTTTCTCTGTTTTATAAGAAAAACTCCAGTTTTCATTTTCCACAGAAATAAAGAAAACATGGAACATTATTCACCTATCAATAATAGAAACTAGTTTTTTAATTCAAAAATTTTAAAAGAAGTTCATACTTTTCATGATTAATAAAAAAATATATTTAAAAACTTATTTTAATTTAAATTATTTTAATGTTGTATTCATTTCTTTTATGATAAGATAAATTATTTTTATTGTTGCAAATTAATATTTTTAGTAATTATTTAATTGTAATTATGAGAAATTATAGTATAATTGTGGTTATAGAAATATCAATGTTTTACATTTGGAAAATAAATTTTTTATTTAAAATATATATATATATATATATAAATTTAAATCTTAGTTAGATTTTGAGGGAAATTAGGCTTCATTCTGGCTCGTTTCTGTTTTGCATTTTTCATTTTTTCAATAAAAAAGACAAACAGGTTTAGTTGAAAACTGTGCTTCTGTTTGTTTTGAAAATTTTCTAAATCAAAACCACTAATTATAAAATGTAATATTGAGATTTTTTTTTGCTATGCACCGAACCCATCCTCTCCTTAAGCTGTTAAACTCTTTTCTTTTTTTTTTTTTTTTTTAACTTTTATTCTTTACATTTATGTCCACAAGATTCCCTTCTCTATCGTGGCACCCTCCACATAAAAGGAAAGCTCCATTGGTGAACTTTTATCCTCCTTACTCGGTTTTTAAGCAGTGATTCTCAAAATGTTTGAACCTCCATAGCAATTCACGGCAAAATTTGATGGATTTTACATAGGCTGTAATTTCCTTTTAATGCAAACTTTAAATATTGAAAGTAGATTGATAGCAAATCATGTTTTGGAATATTGTTAACTCATACAATTTTGATTTCGGTACTGTTGATCGTTGTTCCACTCTCAATTGCATGGAAGGGATTTTTAAGCTCAATAACTTTTTTTCCTTTTATTTGTAATTTTTCCTTCATCTTATTGTATTAATTATCAAATTTTGTTGGATAAAATTTTAGGTGGAACTATGGAAGAATGTAAATTTTTTCCAGCTAGAAGATTATGGCTTTCTGTAAGTCATATCTCGTAAGAGAATGGAGGATTTTGGCATTCCTCATTTTTTTTAATATTATTTTAAAAACTAGAAAAAGGAACTGTTTTAACCAGAAAAGAAAACGCAGTAAACAAATTCTAATTTTTAGAAAATAAAAAACAGACAACCTATAATGGTACCAAACACACCTTTAGTTATCCATTACTAATTTACTCCACTTGGAAAACTGGTACATGTGAATGTAAACTTTGTTTTCCAGTTTTCTCAAAATTTTCCACAAAACTACTCTAGTTTACAAACCCTTAACTACTTCAATGCCAAAAAAAAAAAAAATCTAATCTCCCAAAATTTGTAACAGTAATGATTTTGATCAAAACATTACCTGAGATCTGTGACATTGTGACTGTTTAATTATCTACATTTTTTCATCTGCAATTTTGAACTCTAATTTTAATGTTTAATTTGCTAATTATCTTAATTGTGGATTTTGCAATCTAGAGCGCAAATCATAGGGTTGCAATGTTTTCTTATGACATAAATTTGGAGACACATATATACTAGTTTAATTTCTTTTCAGTTCTTGGTGAAAAGTGTCGAGGTCTAGATCCCTGCAATTTTTTCATACAGAAAACAAGTCCATTCACCATTGTATATGTTATTGATAGAATTCTCCTATAGGAGTGTTGGAATAGTGGGATTTCCTTGATCTGTGGGATATTTCCCACTGAAGAATGTCATGATTATGAGAAAATCGAGAGATTAATTAGCAAAATGTTAACAGTGATTATGATTTATTGATATCATTCCACATATGTCATGTATCTTCCATATAAATTTGGAGTTATATGCATTATGTAAAATATAGAATGAAGTAAATTAAAAATCTAGTCACTTGAGATTCTCCCCTTCTATTTTCTTCTGTTGTTCTTCTCTTTTCAAAAAGTTATCATGGTATCTGAGCAAAGGGTTTAAATCCCTACACTTGCTTCTTCTTTTTTTCCTTCTGTTTCTATTTCTATGGTTTCTCACTACCTTTTTGACAGTTGCTTTCTGGTTCCCTCACCAGCAGCAACTGCTACCAATTGAGTCAACTCCAAGGAAGCCTCTTCGGTCTTTGGGTCCCTTGATTTCTTTAAATCTTTTATCTACAGCTTTGGAAATCTGCTCAGCTTGGTCATATTTCTGATGGACCTGCTTGTTTTCTTGACTTGCCATTGGCTAATTCCACTTTCCAGCTTTTATTTATTTTTTTGAAAAAAAAGCTTGATTATGTATTCATAACTTCTGCACAAATCTCATCAAGGGGGCTGTCGGAATTGATGAAATTTTTCCTTAATGCATGAGATATTTCTTATTGAAGAATCTTATGAATTTAGGTAAAATCAAGAGATAAATTAGCAAAATCTTGAGAGTGTTTTTATGATTTATTAATAACATTCAATATATCTCATGTATCTTCCCTTGTAAATTTGGAGTTCTATGTATTATGTAAAAAAATAGAGTGAACTAAATTTAAAATTTTGTCATTTCTGTTTCTCCCTTCTCTTTCTGTAAACTTAACAAAGAGCAACAACCTCACTTCTGCTCTTCCTCTGCTTATGATCTACTCTTCTTCTCCTATTTCCTTCCCTTTTATTGTTCTTTTTATGTTTGAGAAATTTGTTATAGTTTAATGGTGCAATACCGCTTGTGTGATTTCTGAGGCTCAGAGTGAACTAACTGCTATATGAGGTAGCTGGGAAGTTGGATGAAATTAATTGTGCACTCAGTTACATTTCCTTTTATAATAGCTTTGATATCTCACGCCTTGCTATTTCTTATTTCCACTCTTTTATAAGTCAGTAGATATAACAATATGTCAGCATCCATTTTGACAGCTTGACCATATATTGTTTTTTTGTTTTTTTGTTTTTTTTTTTTTTTTGTTGCTTTTGAGGCATAGGCTGTTATCTTTGCATGTAGTTATAATTAAAACTCCACATGTCAACTCACTTCTTGTCCTTTTATGTATGTGCCATATGATGAGACCTCTCTATTCGAAATAGAGAGGTAGGGATTAAATAAGATCTCTTATTGAGTTGCCAACACAAAATTCCATATAGTTGCCAAAAAAATTCAGTTTCTTTATCTTCTTGTTATATATTTTTTTTCTAACGCATGATAGCATTAATAGCATGTACTATTATACTAATAATGTTTACTGAAGATTGTGGTATTTGCTTTTGGACATGCTGAATTTCTATATTCTTTTATTTGGAAAGAAAGGGTCTCATGCCAGATGAGATTCAGTAATGAGATTATCTATTACTATTAAACCTGTCATCTTCAAAAGGTGACCCTGTGCACGAAGCTTTCAACACTTGTGGGCTTAAAGGGAGTGTTGAAGTTGATGTACACACCCTTTCCCTCCTTTGAAGAGAGGGATTCAAACTGTGAACTCTAGATCATAAATGGAATACTACAGTTACACCATAGCCACCTGTCATCTCTGCTAAGTGAAATTGTTTAAGTCGCAGATGGATTGTAGACAATCAGTTTATATTAACTTAAATATTTATGCTTACTCAATTGCTTATTTTCTACGGAGTACCTTATAGCTTTGTTGTTTTAAGTTTTATCCTTGAATTTGCACCAGACTGCCAGTTGCATGTTGCAGTTTCTGTGCCTCTTCTTGGATTTCGTGTGCCATCATGCTGTAGAAACTCTTACTAATTATAAGAATGTTTGAAATTGGGATGTTAAGAATACTGTCTCCTTTTTATTGGTGGGTTATTTAGGTGGATATGTGTATGAGAATTATCAGGGGTTTCAAGGATGAAGTCTTTCGTAGATACTGGATAAGCGGGGTAGACAATTGGGCATCCTAAGCGGGGTAGACAATTGGGCATCCTGTGATCCTCTTGTTCCTCATTGAAGCTTACGTTATCTCTTTGCCATAGGCAGAAGCTGTTAAGCAGAAGTACCTTATTTTGTGTATGCTACATCAGGGTTTTTATTGTGGTTGTTCTTTCAGATCTTGCTCTGTTTTAAGAGTGAAGCCATTTGTCCCTCGTGTATTTTATTTTGTTTTGTTTAGCACTAAGCTCCTAAGAGTGTTGCTAAAGATATTGATGCTCTAGTAACTTCTATTTCATTCTTTATTCTTTCATATTGAATTTTAAAGCTAAATCTGTTTGCACTTCCTGTCATTAGCTTTGGTGTTGGCTGGTGGACATGCTCCAAATGGTGCCATGGCCCAAGGATCCCAATCTGATGGAGATTCTAACAATACAACTGTGAGTTTGGCGTTCTCATGCCAAATTGGCTGTACAAAATTATGTGAGTTTCCTCATTCATGTAATTTTGCAGATATTTGTGGGAGGAATTGACTCTGACATCAGTGATGAGGATCTCAGGCAGCCTTTTTCCCAGTTTGGTGAAGTTATATCTGTGAAAATACCAGTTGGAAAAGGATGTGGTTTTGTGCAATTTGCTAATAGGTACTGTTCTTTGCTTTGTGATTTTGCATTAATCAATTTCCATTTGTAAGAAATGTAATGTTGCATAGCATCTTATTAATAATGATAAAAGAAAATTTTGGAGTTTTAAGTCATATTTAGATATGAAGTCACATAACTACGTTTTATAGTATCAGTGATGGTAGGAAACATATGTTTCTCTTCAATTTCTGTGGCCATGTGGTAACACCAATGGGTTTGTGTTATTTCACAGAAAGAGTGCTGAGGATGCACTGCAGAGTTTGAATGGCACAACAATCGGAAAGCAGAATGTCCGTCTCTCTTGGGGACGCAGTCCAGCAAACAAGCAGGTAAATTTAACTGAGCGCAGAGCTACTGAGCATTTACTATTAATTTCGGAATCCTTGAGGGCTATCTAATTTTATTGAGTATATACAGAGCATTTGCATGGTATGTGGAAAGTATTTTAGATTATTAACTTGTCTTAGCATGGATCATATGCAAACTTTCTTTGAAAGCAAATGCTCAACTGACGCGTATTACACACACACATATTGTTACTCGCGCAGAAGCTTTTTCCTATCCAACTTCGATTTTTTTTTTTTTTTTCAAATGCTTTTAGTTATTAGTTCAGAAAGCTGTTAGAGAAGAACAAAACAGCTTTTGCCTCCAAGCACCGGCAATGGCATTATTATTATTTTTTATCATACTATATGCGCTCTTTCCCACCACCAGCAACTTTCATTTATTATTATTATTGCTGTTGTTATTTAAGATGGATTTTGTTCTGTATATGTTGACATTTTATTTTTATTTCTTTTAATTTATTGGGTGTATTTGGCAGTGGAGAGGGGATCATAAATATAATAATCAGTCGAATGGTGGATATTTTGGAGGGCAAGGGTATGGTGGATACGGATATGCAGTGGCACCTAATCAGGATCAGAACATGTATGTTACAGCTGCAGCTTCAGGTGCATCTTAAGTGCGGCACAAATAAATTACCAACAGCAGCTTGTGGGACAGGCCATCATATGTTGTCGTCAAAACTGTGAGTAGAAGTAGAATTGTTTTAGTTGTTGCTGCTGCTGCTGCTGCTGCTTTGGCCATCTGTACTCTGGAGGATTTTGTAGCTTTGATTGAATTTTTATGTCATAAAGTTGTGTTAAAGCTGTATCAATATTTACTGGATCTTTTTTTTTTTTTTTTTTTTTTTTTTTTGGGTTTTGCTTGTGGGGTCTTATTGACGGATGGGAGTCTTATTGGTTGGTTTGTGTTGGAACTCCAAACAACGACAAATGATGAGAAGCGCTTCGTCTGCTTGTTGCTTCTGCCCATAAATTAGATCTTCTGATGTGGGTTTCTCAATTATTTCATTTTTGCCTTACGCTTTGAATTTGTGAGGATATATTGTTTTGATAGTTCCGTAATTTGCCTTTTTTTTTTTAATTTTAAGAATATAAATCAGGTTTACTTTAGATTGTTTTTACCCTTCAAAATATATATATATA
>CAOGCB010573478.1:0-24015 GCA_948266635.1 Cnidoscolus chayamansa | reverse complement strand
TAAAATAATAATAATTATAAAAAATAAAATAAATTATATTAAATACTAAATAATAATTTTAATATTTAAATTAATAAATTTATATTAATAATTAATAAAATTTAGTGGGACCCATATTTTTGGTGCATGAATAGTGATGCACCTATTTGATGCAAAAAATTGGTTTGCACCAAATAGGTGCTTGGATTTGGTGCTCCATTGGAGATGGTCTTAGAGTTAGATACTTGTCCACACCTGTGTCATTCTTCCAAACAGAGTAGCAGATGATGATCGGCGACGTTGTGGAGCCATTCCTGCTGCACCACTTGCCTTCAATGTGCGCTGAAGTAGCAAGAGTAGTGTTGATGCATTGGATAACCAGTATGCCAATACATCATTGTTATCCTGGGTCTGAAATCCAAATTGCAGCAATAATATTTAGTAATATGTTAAAAGAGGCAGCTTCCAAGTAGGAGAAACGAAGTAATAAAGGTTAATGCTAAAATGTAAGATTTTCCATTTCAAACCTCAATAGCATGGCCTATGGTCTGAATTATCCGATCAAAGACGCTAGTCCTCTCAACTTCAAATGATCTCCACTGCAGGAGGCATTTGTATATGATACAGGCAGCAATAGGTCTATTTCCTGAAAAGCCTAGATGTTGTGCAATGCAGCGAATGAGCAACTCCTGGTTCTCTTGTTGTTTCTCATTTAGTGACTTTTGTGGTTTATCATCTACTTCGGAGAGGTCCCTGTGATTTAGGGAAGCACTATGCAGCTCCTGATCCAGATAATCAGGTTAAAGACCACTTGAATATAACTGAAAAAAAATATATATAAAATCCTTCTTCTTTATTTGAAAATAGGGGTGTAGATTTGAGTAAACTATACTTACCAAACCTGCCTTTGCTTCCACTGGAATGTGACTCTCAGCCCGCTGCCAATTATCATTGAAATAGAAAAGCCTCAGATTCGTTTATTTAAACAAAAATCAAATCTAGCATGTAAAAAATTCATCTTGAAATCACCTGCATAATTGATCTGGAGCGTCCTGAAAGGAACTTATTGGGTGCCATGGACACAGCCTGTTGCCGCAGCACTTGATTCTCTGATTCTAAATTAGTGAGCTTCTCTTCTAGCCTAATGAAAAATAGTATAAGAGGTGCTGGTTAATTACACAAGGAAAATTGTTGATAGTGGTGATTTTCTTTTCATGATAGAGATTCAGGATGCTTAACTTGCAGTCATTAGCTACCCTTTCTGGCACAACATGATTAATATAATACAAGTTAAACAGGTGAGTGAAATGATTTTTAATACATTTACCTCTGCAAAGATTCCTGAAGCTGTTGAACTTTTTTCTCTGTGTCTTCTAATTTTTTTTGTTTCTCCTCACTAGACTCTTGGACTTCATTGTATTTCTTCTCGTTACTATCAGCTCTTTGTTTCTCAGAATCCAAAGATGCCTGTGAGTGCACAAGGCAAATGTCAAAATTAACTATATCAGATGACAATGTTGCTTCTGTACATACAATGTACTAAAAATATGTTTACATATGCAAGTTTATTTTTTCAGACAACTAATCAAAAACATAATTAGTTATTATGGATTGAGTTGAATAGATCCAATAGCATCCGCCTACTGATAACTTGTGAAACATTAAGTATAGTGAAAAATCACTCTTAGAATTTGTTTATCAAATGTTGCCATGGAGACAAGATATAAGGTATTATATGGTGTCCCAGTGCATGAAAGTTCTAGTGAACTCTAAAGGAGGGTCAGATATTTGCAACCTTTCAATTGCATTGCAAGGATGCTGTTTGAACACAAAACCAGGCAACTCTCTGGTAAAATTTACCAGGGAAGTTCAGCACGGTTATGTTTATTACCATTGACTATATCTAATTACATTCTATATCAATTGCAAATGTTTTAGATATTGTTACCTAAACACATGTAATCATCATTCAAGATAGTGTCTGATTTATATCTCTTTCAGTCAGCATAATTCTTCTTTTTTTTTTTTTTAACTTGACTAAATATTGATTGTTTGAAAAAGATTTTTCTTTTTTAGTTGTAGTGAGATGACTATGAGATTATACATTTCACTCACACAGAAGAAAGTATACATGGATTACATGGAACCTTCGTACCTTTAGTTCTTCCACTTCTGCTGTTAGAGACTCAACTTTCTTTGTATCTTCAACAAGTACTTGAGTTTCTTTTATTACAGGAGGGGCTTCTTCAATAGCCTGCTTTGCAACCTCTCGTTCCTTTACAAGCAGTGTGTTTGTTTCTTCTATCTTCTTTTGCAATTCTTCAATTGAATTCTGAAATTTTGTTGCCTCGTTTGCTTTTGCTTCTTCTAAGTCAGTCTGCATATGGAATTTAACTTGGCATAAGTGTGTAAGCATTAAACGATATCAATAAGCAGCAGCAAGTTTATTAAACCACATCATTAAGCAGAAGTTCTTCAGATTGAGAAGAATCAGAAGTTATAGCAATTGAAGATTTTCAAACTGAAATCATGTTGGATATTGCAATATTAGTATGATTGTCATGTAATTGTCATGGGGTTAATTTAAGTTCTAAAGTAGAAGCATATGAAAAGTCTTATCAATATCTTGCTCAATGAATAATTTCCACAAGAGGAAAGTTACCCTTAAACGTTTTTCCAGTTGCAAGCGCCAAGTGAGTTCCTCTACTTGTTTCTCAAGCTTATTTTTGGCCTCTTTTAGTGCACCAGTTTCCCTTGCTGCCTGCAGGAAATTGGAGGTAGATGTCAGAATTTCAATTTAAAACTGAAAGCATTAATCTGAATTGGGGTTTAGAGAATTTAGAGAGAGAGATACTATTCTATATGTGCTGCATATCAATATTTGCTGTCCATCCCTGTGCTTTAATAGTTATGATACAAATACATAGCGCAATATCCATTTTTCCCAATTGTAACTAGATATCTCTTTGCTATTTTTGAGCATATGCATTTACATATTTAATTGAAGATTTGGTTGTTCATGACTGTTCCTCCTAGCATCTACTAAAATTTTAATTCATCTAAAAACCACAGTTTTTCTCTTGATCAATCTTCTCACAAATCTTAAACCGCATTTACTCATTCTTTTCTGAGCCTACAATTCCATTCATTGAATGATGCTCTTTTCTTGGCTCCATGACTAATGCACTCAATAGTTGATAGTTAATGACTCAACAATGAGAGGAGGGTCATTTTGGGCTTGAGATTTTGTCAATTTGGTCGAATTTTAATTGATTTAACATTTTGCTTTTAAGTCTGCTGAGATGTCCTCAGAAATATGTTCCACTGAGAATTAATATTAGAGGTTAGGATTGTTTCTGCTATGGAAAGTCAATAACTGAATTGCTACTCTTTACTTTGTAATACTCTCTTTTCCTCTCATCTTGATATCTCAATTTTTTTTTCTCGATTCTTTCCCTTTTCTCTCTCTCATATTCCTCTCATTTATTTGCTTTCCCTTGTCAACATGAAGGTTAGGATGCAATCTCAGGTCCTAACAAATAATGCTCAATCTCAACAAATATGAATTCTGTAAAACCTTATTTGTAAAAGACCAGATAATACTAACCATTTTAAGCTTTCTAAGCTCCTTCCTGGCAACTCTTCCCCTCCATCTGGTTTGTGAGACAATTGCTCCTTTCTTGAGCCTACCATAGTAGGAAACAGCTTTATGACAACGCCACCGGGTCTGTGTTTGTCATTTCAGGTCAAAAAGGTATTAGCTTGAACTATCAAGTGTTTCAAAATGTAAATATCCAGGAAATATAATGTAATTAAGAATATAACCTGAATAGTGATTGCAGCTTTAGTTTGCCTCCTATATCTGAACTCCTTATGAGCAGCCATTGCTCTTAAACCAGTTTGCAAGAGAAGTGCAGAAACATGGAGTTTCTTATAAGCTTTTCTAGCTTCATATCTGCGTACATGCTTCTGAATTTTAACAGCATTCGCCTCCCGTTTCATGCGATCAAAAAGCTTGCAAGCAAGTCTTCCTACAAGTCATAAATTTTATGTGAAAAGAAGTCAAGATCAGGGAATGCTATGAGTAAAAAGAAAAGATAAAAAAGAAAAGAATTAAAACAAGAAAATCATAAATAAATTATCCTTGCAGGAAAACTGAGAAAAAATATAGACAAGCAACGGGAATATGATATTATGTCTTTATAATGATTCACCTCTCCATAGTGCCTGTACATATATGGCAGCTTTGCGCATTGCAATAAACCGTTTACGAGCACAATGAGTCCGTATTCGCCGCTGGATAGTTTTTGCCGCACTGCTGAGTACCTCAGCTCTCCGTGCATCTAATTCAGCCATCTGACCAGCTCTTAAGAATACCTTTGTTTTGCCTATCTGAAAGGTATTTCATGGCAACTAAATGAGTGTCTTTGATCAACACATATATAATCAGATTCATGGACCTTCATTATTTTGACAGCTCAATCATGCATTGTAGGTAACATATTCCTTTTTTTTATCAATTTATATCAGGACAGACTACCATAAGATTTGTTGTCAAAGCAGCAAAGGAACATTACATAATCAGCTATTATGTATTACCTGAAAGCCTTGAAGCCCCTTCTTTTCCAGAATTCTTCTGCAAGCAGCCTTTTCATCATAGCTGCTCATAATGAATTCAAAATGAATAAATCCAAATTCATTCAAGCTTAATCAGCAAAATTGAAGAACAAATTCAATCCAGCTACACTTTTCAAGTCAAACAGGTTACTATAATTATCCTCCTAAATTGAAACTTATCCAAAAGGATATACTTACTTTCCTTCCAAAGCCTCTGGAGCAAGAAGCCCGAATCGGTTTATGAATTCAAAGAAAGGTTTTCGAGTGGGGTATCCAGCACAGCTGATTCTGATTGCTTCTAGAACACCCTACATGAACAACCAGCAGTGATATTAAAAAAAAATAAGATGCATTTTTCAGGGGAAAAAGCAAAAATTTAAATAAATGTTAAAATTGTACTTACACCACAACGCAATTGTTGCATGATATTGATATTCTCAAATATGGCAGGTTTGAGCAAGTTGTTTGGCTTTACACATCTGATATAGTGGGGTTCAGTAGAATTTAAAGTTTCCATTAATTGTTGTAGTTGTAGCTGCATCATTTACAGTCATATTAGTTTTCAGTTCTAGAATAAGGCATTGCAGTTGAGAATCACAGTGGGTAGGATGTGTTACATGAAATGTTGTTCATGTTAGATAAAATTTAATGCAACTGTAGAAGGATAACTCCAGCAAAATTACCTTAAAACGAGAACCAATTGAAGAGAACTTTGAAGATTTACTTGTTTCCTCTGGAAGTGCAGGGAAAAGACCCGCTACAAATGAACATTTGGAAGCACTTAACAAATCCTGATGTTCAGCAACCACATAATCTTTGTTCTTGTCCAAAAATTGGTCAGATTGATACAGGACCTGCAAAAACAAAAGCATGAGGAAGATAATGTTAATGCAAATGCAGGTCACACTGGACAACTGATGCCTTAGTAATCATACCTCTCCAGCATAATGAGCAATTGTGAAATCTGTTCGAGACAATTTTGGCTTGATAAAGCGTTTGTGAACTTTAAATGTCTGATAAAGCTTATTTGCAAATGTTTCATGTGTTGACTTTGGAAACATGCTGAAGAACAAGGTCAGGTTAATACAAAAGAGAAAGAAAACTAATGAATTTCACCAAAATCTTAAAGTAAGATTTCATGTGGCGCAGACAGGAGTCAAGAAAAAGAACTTCCAACATAATATAATTGGTAGATATAACAACCCTTTGAGAAGTAAAATATTGTGAAAGAAAAAACATACCAAGCTTCGTCAAGGAGTGCAATTATTCCCCCAGGTTTCTGCATGATGCAAGATAAAAAAAAAATCGTAAATTCTTGGAGTACTGATTCAAATATAATGGAATGGGAGCAAAACCACTTCAAAATAGTTGGGAGGTTAAATAAAAGCAACAACTCTAATAGCTAAAAAAGTTCATAATTGATATGGAGTACAGAAGAATAACCTTTTCAATAAGATCCAAGACATCTTGATTATCAACAAACTCAATGTAGCTCCAATCAATCTGTTCTTTAGTGTATTCTTCTTGTTCCATTTTGAAGACGTGCTGAAAGTCAGTCCAAACTCTCTTCAGTTGAAGGAATGGATAAAATCCAGATTGGTGGTCAGCATGACCTACGATACTTACCTGGTTGAAATGTTGTTGTAACTTCTCATTTGTGAAATTGATACAGAACTGCTCAAAACTGCACAGTAGGATAAGAACTCCATAAGCAAACTCCTGCAGTATTATGCAATTTACTAAATTATAATTGTATGCATGGTTTTTATTAGTTCTTACCTGTTAGTCTTAAAGCTTTCAAAGCCGTATATGTCGAGTACTCCAATCAGGCATTTTGAGTTAGCATCTTGTCCAATAGAATTATTAATTTTATCCACCAGCCTGTACAAAACCACACAGAAAAACTGGCATCATATAGCTATCAAAATTCTCATCTTCATATATCAAAATATCATTAATAGCTAACACAATATGTTTGTACCAGTCGAACAGACGTGAATAGATTGTCTTAGCTAAACCATCCCTGCTAACTGCTGCACTTTGGGGATCCAAACTTCGCTTGATAACCTCCTCAGGGGTGATCATGACACGCTTACATAGAGCATCTTCCAAGGCTAAAGGATCACACCTGAAATAAAAATAATATGCAATAATTACATCAATAATAAAGCAAACATATTACAGTGTCATCTATGATGGTGATATGAAATCAGAGCTCTTACATAAGTAGCTCTGCTGTCATTTTAAGATGAAATTTAGCTTGGTCATCTTTTGGAACTGATGAATCAACTTCCTTTCCCTTGGTAAACACAATATTGCCAATATGAAGGATTGCGGCAACAACTCTGAAAATTGCTTCCTGTAAGAGAGAGAGAGAGAGGGAGAGTAAGATGCTAGTCTACTGGTAGCAGTTAAAAGCATCCTTGATTACAAATTATACCTGTTCCTTAGCACTTATTCCAACAATATCCATAGCTCGTCTTGTGGCAAGATAATCATGGGCATCACTTACACCAACCAGTTCATAGCAATTTGACTGGTTAAGGTAGTGAAATGATTTTGGATTTCCCAACTGATATTTTTCAATCTCCTGTTAACCATAATGACTTCAGCTAGAAGTTGCATCAAATAGAACTAACCTAAATCTCCACTAACTGTAGGATAATTAGGATCGGAAGAAAAGCAGTCATTTCGCAAGTTACCTCCTGCGGTGCGGCACAAAGAAGGTAAAAGCAATGATAGTTGCGCTCAGGATCAGAAATTTGGCAAACACGAGATCTCTCTAAAAGGTATGTTCTGATGGCAGCTCCTGAAATTCTTCCTTGCTTGTCAAACTGGATCTCAACAAATTTACCAAAACGGCTGCACCAGTATTAATTGTAGGAGAACATCAATGTCAAAGATCAACAAATGTAGAAATGTGAGAGATTTATTATAGTTCACTTATGTCAGGAAAATTTGATAAGCTTGCAGAAACTTTGCTAACATTA
The DNA here is from genome assembly GCA_948266635.1 of Cnidoscolus chayamansa. NCBI lineage: Eukaryota > Viridiplantae > Streptophyta > Magnoliopsida > Malpighiales > Euphorbiaceae > Cnidoscolus > Cnidoscolus chayamansa. The sequence continues at coordinate 16,429 of CAOGCB010573478.1, read as the reverse complement.
TCTTTCATTGTATGCATCAGATGTGACTATGTGAAGAGGACACAATTGACATCATACTCTTTGGTCCAAGTTCTCACCTGGAATTATTATTTCTCACAGTTTTAGCATTCCCAAAGGCTTCAAGGACTGGATTCGACTGAAGATGAGATAAAAGTCTTGTCAGAATTCAAATGATAAAGCATAGAAACTTCATAAATTAAAACCAATATAGTCGTAAACCTTAATAAAAAATTTAGAAAAAACTCAATTTTTCAAACATACTTCAAGAACTTGCTGTTCAACTGTCCGTCCTTCAGTAGCAGCTCGACCACCTAAAAAGGCAAGGTACCTCATAAGCATTTTTGTCGTCTCAGTTTTACCTGCACCACTTTCCCCACTGACCAAAATGGAATTGCTTTTCCCCTCATTGACCATTGCCCTGGTTTTAGGGAAGCATTGTCATTTGAGTGTTCACAGAAAAGGAAAGTACTGTATACACATGAAATAGAAATAAGCATAACCTGTATGCAACATCAGCAACTGCAAAAACATGAGGACTTAGCTCGCCGAATGGTGCTCCCTTGTATTGTTGCATCATGTGAGCATCATAGATGTGAGGCAGTCTTTGAAATGGATTAATAGCAATAAGAATATTTCCAGTGTACGTCTGGAGTGGAAGCAAACAAGAATCATTATTGCAAATAAGACTGAGTTTCCTTCATTTCCTTTTTCTCCTTATTAAATACAATGGTCACTTTCAACTAATATGAAGCGAAAATAAAACTCACATAGATTTCATTCAGTTCATATCTTATTTTCAGATTCTGCAGAACTCCAGGCTCATGCAAATACGAAAGCTTTGTCATGTCATCAACTCCACCAGCAGGAGCTTCCATATCTTTTGGATATAGCTTTGATAACGTGACCGTAACCTTCAATTTGCCAAAAGTGCATATACAATTTACTATGAGTACATATATGAAACAAGGCAATTTAATAAGAGTGATGTCTACTTTTATTATAACATCACGTAACCAGAACCTATAAAGATGAATTAAAAGGTTAATTTCAACAGTTGTTTTCATAATGTAGACGCATATGAAACAAGGAAAGATAATGAAAGCTAGAAGTTCCAATTTTCCCCTCAGTTTGTAGCATATAAATACCTTCTTTCCATCTGGTGTCTCGACTTCAACATTCTTTCCTGTAATCTTCACTACTAGTCCATCAATCCAAGCATCTCCTGGGTCTTCAACCCAGACATGAGAACCTTCAATGATATTCACCGTAGTTCCCTGCAGAAGCATACATCAGAGGTGAATATACTATATATACTAAAGATGCACATAACCCTCTGCTAATGCACAGAAATAGCTAGATCTTTAAGGTCCATCATATCATCAGTCATCCTAAACAGGCAAAAAAATGTATATGCTACAAATTCTTTAGAAATTTCTCACCATAAATATTTCTAAAGCGAGTATAAAATCTTCAAACTTTTCTTATCTACCCTTGAGCTGTCAACAATGTCAATACTTCCATCATTCTTCTCCAATTATGTTCAAGCATAAAATTAAGATTGTACATAATTATAGCTCAATAGTTCAATAGTTTAACCTACAGTTCTCAAATGAAAATGTATCGGTTCTAATGTGGAGGTCTCTTCAGACCTATTGATGGCATTACTGAAGTTAACAAGAGAAGCAGACGTAACATCCACTTACCATTTTTTACGGTTTTGAATCCAAGGCTGGTGGCTAAGCAAGTTCCACCTGCATCAATTGTTGAAATCTAACCATTCAAGACTCCCTAGAAAGCTGAAAATTCCACCATCTTGATAAATAAAATCCCATGAAAAGATGACACCCTTTTGAAAAACGAGATGAGTAAATAAAAAAGAGTTTCATGAAAACAGGATCAAGTATGGCCAAAAGGATGGATACCCAGTTGATGAAAAAAAAAAAAAAAAAAAGAATTGAGAGGAAGTGAATGTGAAAGAAAATGGAAATCGTTTGTTTTGAGAGAATGAAAAGGGAAAGATTGGAGAGTGAAGAGAGTTCTTATTTTAGTGGGTAAGAGTTGTGGCCAAGAGAAAGATGAGAGCCTTGGAAAGGGCATTGAGTTCGGTTTGCTTCCCTTTGGTTTCGCGCCAATTTGTGGTTACCATTTTACAACTAACCAAGTCTTCTCTTAGGAAATGTCCCAATTCTCTATCACTAATCTCATCGTACTGTCCTAGAGCTCGTCCTGATGGCCGTTGGATTCAAATCTATGGTCAACTTTTGGAGTTGAATAAGTAATCTTGTGGCCTTTGCTTTTACTCCACTCTTGTACTTACGTATCTCAAACTTTCTCTCTCATTTTAAATTAATATATAATTGCATAGATTTTTATGTTTACAATAACGGTATTTTTTTAAAATAAAATTATGTTATGCAAATTAATAATAAATTTATTTTAAAAATTATTTGAACATAGTCTTTAATTTATGTACATAGATAATTTGCACTGATATGGGCGAGCTCATTCAGCAAACTCAATACTCCCAATTTCTCAAGCGACCCAAGAGCCAGAAACCTGCCAAGAAAAAGAAAAAGCCAGTGAACATTACGTACCCAACAATGGTTAGGGGCTACGAGTGCTTCAGAGTTTCCAGCAATCGTTCAAGAATTGACAGGCAAGAATTCCAAGACATTAGACACTTGGGATCCTTTCACTACAACGAGCAATGAAAAATCTGTTCTGAAAATTGCTAATAATTCTGGAACTGCTTCGCGTTTAACTGTGGATACTGAAAGTGCAGATGATTCTTTATTGAACTATGCATCTTCTTCATCGTTAGAGATGGAAGATAGTTTCTTGTGGAACGATGTTTCTGAGAGCCTCTTTGAGTTTCAATCTCCTTTTCTTTTTGTGTAATTAAATTTAAGATGAAAAACAATTACCAACTTTTTGTATGGCAGAAGCAACATCCATTTTACAGAAAACTGAAGAAATTTTGATCAAATCACAGTCTGCTGCACACACACACACACACATATATATATACAAAAAATCTTTAATTATAATTCAATATATTATTTCTTTTATTTTCTGTTCCTAAATAATTTTCATCACATAATCTATAAGTGATAGGATAAATGCTATGAGACTTTTTCTTTTTAATTGAAATAAAAAAAATTATTTTATAAATAAAACAAATACTCACTAAAATTACTTAATTTCATTGTATTATGTTGGTATCCACATGTAGCTTTTTTTTTTTCTAGAATTAAAGAGACTGCTCAAATGCATTCATAGGCATAATCCATTTAGTTAAACTTTGAGAGGTTTTAGATTGTATTTTTTTTATTCAAATGGATATACGATATTTAGGCAGCCATTTTAGAAAGTTAGTGCTACCAAACTTGGAAAATTTTTATGACATGTGGTTTGGCGAAAATTTTCTACTGTATTGTTTCTGGTTATGTCCTTGCTTCCTGGAAGCTCAGCCCCCACTATTATTATCCACTTCCTCGCCTATATAAAATCCTGACAATGAAAGCAGCACCGGTGCAATAACACAAACCCACCATCATATGTCTTATGTCTTCTTTCCAGGATAATTATTAATGCAAATGGGGCAATATTAGTGAGCAGTGTTTTCAATACCAAAAGGCTAAGAGACGAAAACCCACCAACCACAAGGAAAAACCAGCAAAGATTATATATATTTCAAACCCAACAATGGTTAGAGCTACCCCTACCAATGCTTTAGAGTTCCCAGCTATTGTTCAAGAATTGACAGGGACGGATTCCTAAGTCATAGATTCTTGGAATAGCAATATTGGAGAAGCTAGACAAGTTCTTTATTACTATAAACGTGCACGTCGTCTAAAGATGGACAGTGAAAGTGCGGATGATGTTTTTTTGAGCTTGACATCTTCATCACCAGTTGAAACGGAAGAAAGCTTAACACAAAGTTATCAAGAACAAAGCAAACCAGAATATAACCTACAATTTACATGATCCACTAGCACAAGATTCATAGTCTAACCACATTAAAACTGACAAGGCAAAAGTTTTGAGATTAGGCCCTAACTCTTTTCTGCGTCATATAACAGCTTCTCTAAATAACAAGTCCTTTCCATTTTCTTTTTCTAAATCAACTTTCTGACTAAACTCTCCTAACTGGAGTTGGTTAACAAAGCAGCAGGTTTATCATTTCTCACCTTTTAATTCCTCCCATCATCAGCAGATTTTAAGTAAAGATTTTCACCTCCTGAGCTTGTCCCTCGCCCTTCAGCAGACCCTGCATTCCCAACATCTTGCTTACTTCCACCTGCCATTCCCCTGCCACCAGCATCACGGCCAAAATCAGGAAACCCTCCATTGCCTCTTGCAGTGTTGGCCTCACTTTGCAGCATGTTTAGTCCAGGGCTTCCACCAGAGTTCATTCCAAGTTGGCTGTGTAAGGCTTGCTGTTGTTGCAGTGCTGCGAACTGTTGTTGAGTATACAGCAAGGAAGATCTTGCAGCCATCAAGGATTGCGATGTCATTTGTTCAGCTTGTTGGTGCTGCATATACTGTGCTCCTGGCTGCATAATGCTGCTGGAAGAAAACTGCAGGGAATATACAGATTCATAAACAGAGAATTTGGAACAGATTAAAACATTGCTCTGTGCATGTAGTGACATCTACAGTTGATGAATCACTTCACAGCTGAGATGTCAAAAATAGCTTTCACCAAGTCCTAACAAGTTCAAAACTGTTCCCAGAATATCAAATTCATGCTAGCATTCACATAATTTACACTCCCAAATGACATTCGTACTTGGGCATGCACTGTAGGTGGTTGTGGTTGAGGTTGAGAATCAGCAATTGCAGTCAAATATATGAGGTTTCTCTGTAGCCTTGCTTGGTTCCTGCAACAATAATGGATCCTTGTTCAGCACTTAAAACATTAAAAGAACTTCCACACACAGCTGCGTTAATTCAAATGAAAAATTATTCCTTCTGATGCTAAATTAAAATTTATATAAATTAACCTTAAGGCAAAAAATTGAAAAACAGTAATAGGAAAAGATAGCATAACTGATACAAGAAACCAGTTCCCCAAGGATATCAGAAGAAAAGATTGTGATAGAAAGCTAATTAGATCATAACCTCCTGAAATCCTTAGATCTCTTGAAGTTTTTTGATAATAATGTACAGGTGAGCTAAATTCAAGACACCACCAAGATAATAATGAATAGGACTTGAACTTCATTTCAAGGACTACCAACTAATCACAAGATCCATGATCTAGATCTATAGACCTTTTTTTACCATGTTCACCTATTTATTCTTAGAGCTATAATGATCATCCTACCTGTCCATTAACCACAATGAAGCTATTAGCAGCTGCAATGCCTCCAACCAGAGAAGATAACCAGAAACAAAAAAATTTCAAATTTGAACTAAGAAGGCCTAGTACTTACTCTGCACATTCGCTGATTTTCCCCAAACTCTGGTTCTCAACAATCTTCAAAATCAATGATTTGTTCTCGTCCAGATACTGCATGCAGAATGAATGAAGTGGAAAAATTAAGCAATAAAATGGCAGGATTAACAGTCAGTACATGAGAAGAGGCACGTCAGATATTTGTGCAGTAAAGTATCCTGTAAAATAAGTTTAAAATGTAGTTGATTAATGAGAGGGGCAAATAACAAAAACATACCATAATGACTAAGAAAAATAGTTTAAAAATTCTACAAAAAAAAATGATTTTCCCATTCACAGACATTAATAGATAAAGAAGCATTGAATGGAGAGATGAGAATAAATAGCAAGAAAGCATTCATTGGAAATTCTAGGGAAAATAAACGGCGGCTGCAAATATAATACATCACTTTTTTGTTGGAGGAATCTGCTTGAGATGAAGCACATGAATGCAACTATGCTAACACTTTAGATCTTTTCTGGGCACTTGCCAAAATTTCAATTGACGTTTCATGATCATATGCAATTCTTAAAGTTCTCTCCTTTCCAAATGAACCGCCAGATTAGATGGCAAATAATGAATTCCCATGTTATCCTCTAAAGTCAATCATTTTCAACCTTCTATTACAATCCAATGCAAACCTACATTGATTCTTTCAGTAATCAGATAATGCTTAAGATTTGTGTTTCCCCACTCAAATGTATCTGATGACATAAAGGGCATTTTTTTACACCATGAAGTGAATAAATAAGAACCACCTAGATGAAATACAGACAGGCATCTCAAGCTATCTGATTGATATGTCAAGAGGGCCACCTTGAGAAGATTTTTTCCAACTTCCCTTCCCCACCCATATATAGTTTCGACCACTGATTTCTTCCTCTCTCAGAATCTGCCAGCTAGATTTTTCAAATTTACTTCGATTTGGATCCATCAAGGAAAAGGCCCTATCTTATTTATTAGCTTTAAATCAAGAAACCAGCGATATACATGGCTGGCAAGCTTCTTAAGAACGAAATCGTTGTTCACTATCAAATAGAGTAAGAACAAGCTGAGAATAAAACTTAATTAACAAGATCCATCAATATTACATGTAAGATTGATAAACAATCATCGGAATTTAAAAAGAAAACCACCAAGAACAATGAACAATTGGTGGCTGAGATATCATCATACAACCTGACCTCTGGCTGCAACACTAGCTAGATCACCAAATGGTCGAAGAATCAGTAAGAGCCAAGTTCTGCTGGTGAAAAATATACAGAAAGAAGTCGGTAGGAAAGAAATAGAGGATAGAATCGTGAACCCAGTGCCCAGAAATGACAAATAATCTAGTAAGCTCCAAGAAAGAAGGGAGCAGTATTGCTGGCGGAAGGATATGGAGAAGTTGTTGTGATATATAGAAACAAGCCACCATTACAACAGAATAAAATTAAATAAATCAGAGAAATAAGTTATGAAAGAAGCAGCCAACATGATCTGAATAAGATCTAAAGGACTCGAGCTAAAACCCTGAGAAGCCTCAGAAAGTGAGCAACAACCCATTTATCGTTGATCAGGAAAGAGTACAATAACGAATACCCAGTTACCAGCTCTGATCAAATTTCAGCAGAACAGTTGATGAAAGAGGGAAAAACATGGAAGACGAGGAAACACCAAAAGAAGAAACTTTTGCAGATAAATTTGCAAGGAGTGTTTGTTTCTCAGGAAAATGAAAAAAAAAATTAGCGAGACGAGAAGAAAGCTCAGCAAGAGAGATGATAAAAAGAGAGAGAAAGAGAGAGAGAGAATGATCTTCCATTAGTTTTACAGCTAACTTTCCATGAGATACTGACGAGCCTTTACAGTTACAATTATTAAAGTTGCTAACTACCCTTCAAGAACTTTCCCGCTTAACTCCTTCCTTTGATTGATCTTTAACTTCTAATACACATGAAAATAACAATGACAGTTGAGAAGGTATAACTGATAAAGAAACATACAGAGAGGAAAAACCAATAAAAAGTCACAGAAAAATAAGTGAAAGTAACCGATGTCCTTTAACGGGGACCAGAATCAAGAAAAAAGAAAATCAGAAAACACTCAAAGAAAGTGCAAGAACAAGTGTTAGCAAGAAAAGGGGGGGAAGAAAAGAAGAAAGAACCTGTTGAATCTGATCAGTTGTGACGTTGTTGGGATAATAGGCTGCCATCATGGGCTGCATTTGCATCAGGTGCTGCTGCATTACTTATACCAAAGACACAAAAACACAACACAACGTCTCTCTCTCTCTACAACTGAAAGCCCTGAGAAAGACAAAGGGAAGGAAAAGGAGATACCTTTGATTTTCTCTGTTTTCGCTTTCTCAACACTTTCGCTTTCTATCTCAAGGAACTGATACAAGACAGAGAGAAAGGGAGGTTTCCTAGATATCGTGACTCACGAGAGAGAAAGAGGAGTTAGAAAAAAAAAAGATGGGTCACGTGCTGGTAGAGAAGTTTTCCGTATCGCATTAAACATGAATGTGCCTTTCAGGTCCAGTTTTTTATTGGGTTTCGAGTATGAAAAGAACTTGGTTCATATTAAGTACACAGTCAAAGACTAGCCACCATTGTTATAGGAATCTATCTACATGGCTCAGGCTCACTAAACCATGCTGCACATAGTTTTTTTCTCAAAAAAAAGGTGATTTGGACCCTAGGGTCCCGCACCCGACACATAATGACCCCTGAAAAGGTCACCATACCATGGATCTGTTTTCTATAACACAGACAAAATGACAAACACAAAGAAGATTCTTTCTCTTTAGGGTAGGTGTCCAACCTTTCTCAAGATGGGCGGGTGTCCTTTGGACATTAGAACACCAAAACTTATAAAAATGGAGGGAGGACACATGCACAGTGAAGATGATTAGGGTGTGATTGATTCAAGAACTCATCCAAATGGGATAAAGAACAATCTATGTATGGTCAAATGAAAGATGACGAGCTTCTAGAAAACCGCGAAAACTAAATGCATCAAAATTCAATCTTCAAACTGAATTTAATGAATGAAACAATATATTCTATTTCCCTGCAAACCCTAATCAGTGGAAGTGTACAAAAATAGTAATTAATAATTAGAGACAGCATACCAATGGCCAAACCCAGTTGCTCTTGCTCAAACCCAGAAACAAAAAACAATAATTTTGACACATACCCTTGAAAGAATAATAAAAGATTTGTATGTAGTTATTATGCAATGGCCAAGTTGTAATAAATTCTGTGCTTGGAGAAGGAATAAATGCAGTGTGATGGTGTGTGCTACTGCCATGCTTGAACGCTTACACAGTGATGGGGATTGAAGCTTGTTGCAACTTGAAAAGAGTGCCAATGTAATGTATATAAGTTGCCTAGGTTTTGGGGTCAAAAAATGGACTCATTCAACATTCAAGCTTCCTAACGCTAATTGGTTGGTTTGGTATGAAATATTTACCATAAAAAAATTATTATTTAGTGTTTATATTTAAGAAAATTAACTCTTTAATTTATATATTTTTAAAAATATTTAATAATTAATTCATTCTAAAAATAAAATAATTATTATTTTCAAATATTCAAATTACAAATATTAATTTAAAATATAAATATTTTAATTATTTTATATTTTATTCACCATTTAATAAATTAAAATATTTAAAATATAAACTAAATAATAAATAATTTAAAAAATATATAAATAATTTAATATATTTTTAAATATATAAGTTTATTATAAAACTATGGTTGTGTTAAAAAAAATAAATAAACTTATTTTAACAATTCAAACGACAAATTTATTTATTTATTTATTTATATGATTTAGTTAGTTTAATAAAATTAAATGAATTTATCAATATTTATGTTTAAATAAAAAGTGATTTTATTTAAAATCGGTTGGACCGATTTATATGCATGGATGCATGGTCAACTCAACCTCGCAAGTCCTAATGCTTGACTCAACTCAAGATGACGTGAGCTTGGGATGAAGGTAAATTGAGGCCATTTGACTCGCAAAACCCAGTCCGAGTTCAACCCTCAAACACGTTTTTTTTTTTTCCATTGAAATTTCAAGAATTGCATACATACCATACCTTCAAAAAAAATAATAATAAAATTGCAGATGCAGATGGAAAATAGAAAATTAATAAATAATAAATGTAAGTAAAATGAGTTAACATGTATACCGATTATATTTTTACTTAATCTTGATTCTCGATTTCGAGACTTAGATATGAATCTATTCAGTGCCATTACAAATATAGAAAAATCATGTATATATGATCGGTTTCTTGCATGAGAACTATCAAGATAGAATCAAGAACTGGCATCGTTTGTATTGACAGAAGAAGCAACTGCAGAATGTTGTGTAAAGTGAGGTGGTGCATGAGAAACTTGGCCAGCAACGTTCATTTGACCAAACTTGCAAGTGCTTCCTGGAATATGGGTGTTGCATGACGGACCTGATTTAGGCACCGGACCCCTTGGGAGAGATTGTATTACTAAATCTATCTCTCCTTGTAAAGGCCTCGCACCTACCATTTCTTGAAAACAGGAAGCTAGAAGAAGGGAAACAATGACCACAGCACAACCGGCCATTTTAATTGTATCAACTTTTTCTTATGCTGGAGATATGTAGGATGGATGTTGAAGATGAAAAGGAGGAGGCATTGGAGGAATTATATAAGAAGATTATATGGGTGATGTGTTGACTTGAGGCCGCGGAATTGAAAGTTTGAATGGAGATTGGAGAAGTCTTAAATCAAACACACGGACCTTGAAAAACAAACAATCGCTTTCGCATTCTTTATGCAAATCATCTTTGAATGGGTCTTAATTAATAAAACTGATTTCCTGCACTATTTCTTTCTTCGACGAAGGTGGCCGGTTACCTCCTCATCGGAAATGCCTCTTTTGGGTTTATATTGATAAGAGGTATAAGTATGTCGAGATAATTAAATAGTAACTTTACTAGTCAGTCGCTTGTAAATATATTCAAAGTATCTGTTTTTCTCACAAAGCATCCGATAAAAAACTGGAACACATGAGGAAGTTGATGATAGAAATAAGCCTCTTGAGTTTGTGAACCAACTAAACTTTAGGAAATTACGAATAAATTGCATACAGCACAGACCATGTAAGAATTAATATATATAACATGCCAAAGCTCCAATGCATAAATATGGAAATGCTTGCCTTTTGTGATGGTTTTACATGATGCCTTTAAACAATGTTTTGATCCCTTCTTAATTCTTTCAGGTGACAAACTATTTCTTGAACGAACCCTCTCCGTTTCTGATTTGAGTTGAGGCTGTGCTCAAGAAAATTCTTGTCTGACTCAACCTCTCTTTCAGATCATACATCTCCACCGCAAGACAATCCAGAGGAGACTCTTCTACCCTTTCTTCCATGTCTAGTTGATTATTAGAATACAGAAACAACTTTTCATGCACTGTACAATGTATAATCTTTCTTCTTCAAGATCTTACCATGACATATTTCTTCCTTCAATGGAACTAGCTTCCTTGGTATCTTTTGTCTTCATATCAGAAATTTGCTCTTGGGGGATTGTTCCTATAAAATTCAAGCTCTGCTTCCAGATCTTTAAGCTCCTTCTCCCTCTCTGCAAGGAGGTCATTTGTTTTTTGCAGGGCTTCCATATCATACTCAGCTTGCTCTTCCATCATTCTCAAGTACTGCAGGGCTTCCATTTGGAGGGTTGCCTTCTCCTCTTGCAGTCTGGTAATCATGGCCATTGTTTGATTTGCTGCAATTGCAGATGCATTTCTTTCTTCTTCCAATTCCTTGTATAAAGCACTCAGCAATCTTTTGTCATGCTCAATCTGCCTTTTTAATCTATCAACCAAACTTTCACCTTCAATTTCACTGACCATGCTTCCATCCAGAGATAGATCAGACTCATTTCTCTCAAGTGAGATTCTCTTTTGAAGTCTTTGCATTCCTATGACACTAGAAGCATCAACGTTCTGAAATTCATCACTATTCACAGACAATTTTGGACTCGCAGATACTCCTGGGCTAGCTGGCACTCTAGGACTTGTATCGTTTAATGACTGCTCTCGAGCAGCAGATAATTGTGAAAGTAAGATCTTGATATGATCAGCAAGTCTTGAAGAATCCTTCCCAATCCATTGTTCTGCAAGCGCTCCGGACAACTGTCTCCCCCTACTGCCAATTGCTAGCCTATAAGCATCACCAAGATCCAATAAGTTGGGCACTTGCACACCATTGTCACTTGAAACAGGGTTTGTTTCTGCAGCTGTTTCAGTCATTGTAGCAGATGTGGTTCTTGTCTTGCAGATCTCCTCACTGTCTGTCACAGCAGTTTGCATTATCAGAATACTGTATTACTAGTATAGGATCCACAAACGTGTGTGCCAATACATTGGGGAGAGAGAGAGAGAGAGAGAGAAAGAGAGAGAAGAAGAAGAAGAAGAAGATGTTAACTTACAATTCTCTTCCATTTCTTGAACAGCAGTTTCCACTGCACTTGATAATGGAAGGACATCAGTAGGAGAAACAACCTTGCTACTTGTTGATATCTGATCTGGGATTTCTTTGCTATCTAATGATTGATGAACATCATCTGCAGAAATAAGCTGGCTCTTTTCTGATGCTACCAGAGGAGTTTCTCTGACAATTGATGATGAAGGAACATCCTCTATTGACATGAGTGTACTCCCATTTGATGGTTCCACACAAGTTTCTTTGGCATTCAATGATGGAGGAACACCCTCTAGGAAACTATGTTTGCTCTCTTCTGATACGTCAACTGGACTTTCTTTGGCAATTGTTGATGTAGGAACTTCATCAGCGGGGAATACAGAGACCTTATACTTGACATCAGCTTGTAGCAGATCACACTCTTCAGAACAACGCCCTATGGAAACTCTAGGCAATATACTAGTAACAACATTGACCTCTGCGTATTTCATATGAGATAAATGATCGGGCTCACTATTTATTCTTTGATGATTAGCTATCACTGACACAGATCTTTCAATCTTCTTCACGTTCTCCTGTTTATATTCAACACCATCTGATAAAGGGCCATCAAAATCAGAACTCTTGGAACCAACTATTTTGGTCTCCATCAACTTCTCGCTGTACCGTCTTCGAATACATGGCTCATTGCAACAAGAACAGTGCCTTAGACTTGACATTTGATCATCAAGTAATGGGACATCATTTAAATCAAAGCTAGAACCCTCTCCCCACTTACCAACAACTAATCTGTATGTTTCAGCATTAGACTTGTTGATTGTGGCAAATGAGAAGAGGCAAGTTTCACACATTCCATGGACGTCAGCAAGTTCATTATGAGCATGACAAAGAACCAAGGATGAGATCTCTAACTTGTGTTTGCCACAGATCAAGTCCCAATACTTTCTAAACTTTTTATTGCCTAGAATGTGATCAAGTCTTGAGCATACCAAGCATGGTGTTTGCAGTTCGTAGTAACAAGCAAATTTTGTGATCAAGTACGATAATATAGCATCAATGAAGAGCATACAAATCAGTAACCATTCAAGAACAGCAGATGTCAAAGCAGTCCTAACACTTTGGCAAGTTTTCTGTGATTTGTCAGATGATATTCCACTAGTAGCCATATTGCAGCAAGAGTAAGCGTTCCCAGCATGGATTGATTGAAATAGAACAAGCTCCAATCCAAAATGTTCAATAATCTGAAGCAAAATGCTCAATAATCCCTTGCTATGCGTATAAAGTGCATCCTCAAAAGAAACTGTGTAAATACATTCCAACAAGATGAAAAATCAAGGTTTTTGTAAAGATTGACATCTGTAAGGATCAATTATGTAAGGCTTGTACTGGACAGTAGAAAGAAAAGTAGCAGAAAAAACACACCCATTTCACAGGAAAGGGAACAGATTTAGAAAAACCCAAAATCCCAGGCTTGCAAGACAAACTTAGAAAACAGGCCTCAGTTTTGAAGAGCTAATAATTAGAGGGTCGAATTACCATTAAGACTTTAGGCAAACATAGAATCAAGTTTAGAAGCTAAAACGGGATCATAATAACAAAACAAATGAATTCGTGCACAAGATCAATGTGTATCATATAGCCATAATCAGAAAGTAGAAACCAATAAAGCATTCAAAGCAAAACACACCAATTCAGACAGCAATAGAATTAATGACACTTAGAATTGGGATCAAACGAAGAGAAAAATAAAAGAACAGGTTCTAAAGCAATAATAGACTGACCTGTGCTTGTGAGGAAGCCACGAAGCCCGCGACAGAGAATTGAGAATAGAGAATAGAGAATAGAGAATAGAGAATAGAGAGTTATTCAAAGTGACCCATCATCGTATTGAAGACAAGAAACAAAACCCATGTAGGAGTAGCAGCTATTACAGAAACCAGATTTATTCAGACAGATTCAAACAAAAAACCAGATCAAATACCCAGTAGATAGGAGCTTTCTCCTGTTTATCTTATAGTATTGGGAATACAATACAGCAGTGCACGTTGTAAAACATTTCTAGCAATATTAAATAACAAAGAAAACATAAAACAAAGGTAGACCGCCGCGCCGACACTGCCAAAAAGGCGGCTTCTTTTTGTTCCAAAAGGGGAAGCCCTCCCCCTTCTTGACAGGAGAAAGATGACACTCACTGAAAGCATACCCTTTGAAAAGAAATTCTCTTTTACATAAAAAAAAAAAAAAAAGTGCTTTTGGGTTAATCCAAACAACAGGAACAGAGTAGAAGCAGCAGGGCAAAAATTCCAGCGGGAATTAACCATCAAAGTAGAAAACTCTCTTCATAATCATTTCATTCCCCAATAAATTCTATGCAAGTTTCTTTCAACCGACGTGTTATTTGCTCTCAAAAATTTAAATTGGTTTTAAAATGATTTATCAAATAGAAAGAGTGGGTTGAAGCAGTGGGCAGTGAGAGTTAGATGGAAAGGATGTGAGGGTAATGAAACTCGTAACATAGTACAAACTACAAATAAAGGAGCAGAGTGATCTGATGGAAATGGATCTCTCTAATTTCAATATACATACTTACCACTAAAGCGAATGCTAATAGAGTATTAACTCAATTTCAACTTATTTAACATTAAAATCAACTCCGTAAATGAAATTATAAAATCTCAATACAAAACAAAAGAAATAAAGAGAATGAGAAGCCTACGGCGTAATACTGTTGATAGTCGAATGGTAGAATTAGTATTAAAGAGAAAGTGAGGAAGAAGGTAAGCAGGCTGAAGCTGAACCATAGCCTGCTAAGAAGGAAAGTCAGAGCTAAGTTATGCTAACAATTAATAGTGAATAGTTAATATATTATTAAATTAATTTATAAATTTAAAAATAAAATAAATAAAATTTAATGAGTCAAATAATTATAAATTTAAATTAATTTTTTTATTAAATAAATTTAAAAATTATATTTAAAATTTAATTTATTTAAAAAAATAAATTTAATTTAATTTAATTTTGATTAAACCGACATATAAACATTATTTATTTATATTTATAAATATTAATTTAATATCTTCAATTAATTTTAAATTTAATTTAATTATAATTCTCAAAAATAACCTAATTATTTTTATTTTTTTATTACCTTCACAAGAAAAGAAACGTACCAATATTCAATATATCAGATAAAAATAAATATTTTTCAAAAAAAAAATAGTATATATCTATTTTTCTTTGTGGCCAAAAGGACCTGAATTTATTTTATAAGTATAAATAAATTATAATAAACAAAATGAAATAGTGAATTCATTTGTAAATAAATATGTATATAGAAATTATCAACAAACATATATAATAAAAAAAATAATAAAATATTTATATTCAAAGAGAAAGATATAACAAAATTTCATTTATAAAAGTAGTATATTATAATGTAATATTTGTAATATAAAAAAATTCACTTAGAAAGTAGCATGTTATAATTTAAATCTATTCTTATAAATAAATATGTTCAAAATACATTATAAAAAAAATAATATTCAGGATGTAAACGTATCGAGCCGAATTACTTGAATTCATTAAAATTTTTTTAAATTCAAATTTAGATCAAGCTTGTCTCGTTTAAAAAACGAATCAAATTTAATCGAGCTTTTATCGAATTGAGCCTCTAATAATTCACGAACAGCTTGATTAATTTACAACCTAATAGTATTATATATTATTATAAGAGTTATACATACATAAAATAAAATAAAATAAAAAACATATATTACATGTTTAGTATTGAATAAATATCATTTTAAATATTTATTTAATTTTAAAAATTAAAATATAAATTAATATTTTAAATTATATTAAATAAAATATATTGAATTAATTTTTATTAAATAAATAACAGAAAATAATTTTTTTTATTGAAAAGAAAGTAAAATTGTAAAACTATATATAAGAATCCTATTGTTAATTATATTCAGAAAATCAATAAAGTGGGAAATTAAAAAAAAAAAAAAAAACAGTAATTCCAAAAAAACCCATAAGAAAAAAAACACCCTTGAAAAATTAGATTGACCTAAATACCCCGTTGTCTCTCCAATCCTGAAGCTCTGTATTTCCCTTCTCAACCCTCGCCTCCCCACTCTGCCTCTTCTGCCCTTCTCTCTAATTTCCCAATCCCACCCTTCGCTCCCTCTTTGCCCTTCTCCCCACCCTTTTCTGTTTTTCCGATCCTCTCCCTGTTTTACCCGCCAGTTTTCAAATTATCGTTTTTATTTCCTTGCTTCTTCTTCCCAGTTTATCCCTAATTCTTTGCTTCGATCCGTACTTTGTTGTCTTCTTCCCGTCTCTGCACTTCACTTGTCTCAGTTTCGTTCCACACCCAGTTCATGCTTTCTGCTTTTACTTTGTTTCTGGGCCTATTTTATGGGTTTTTGCCTAGGGTTTTGATTTGCTGTTTTGGGCATTTTTATCTCAGGTACTACTCTTTTCTTTGCATTAAGTGTTCTAAATTTTGTTTATTGCTCTTCT
>CAOGCB010573349.1:0-12355 GCA_948266635.1 Cnidoscolus chayamansa | reverse complement strand
TTTTCAAGTGTTATTGATCAGTGGTAAGTTATTTAATTATAAGTCCTTAGTCTAAAAAATCTAAAATTTAAGTATAAAAGAAAATGAAAGACCTTAGTTTTATTATTATAAGTACATTTAACAAAATAATTCTTAATTAATTGTGTTATTTATTTCTAAATTAGGTAGATAACTTAGCGTATATAAAAAGCTAGCATATAGCTTGTATTTCTAAATTATGATTTTTGCACTAGAAAGTATTGTTGATTTTTGCATTAGATATTATATATATATATATATATTAAAAGATAAATGTTTGGATTTTGTAGCATTATATTTATACACAATAAATAAATAAAAAAGCTTCTCAAGGCAAAAGACAGAAAGGTCATCGGTGGGTTCAGTGAAGCTGGCAACAAAACAAGTAAAGAGTTTGGTAATTTTGCTAAGTTAAAAAGAGAGAGAGAGAGAGATTCATTCTCCATCCCCCACACAAAAGGTGGTGGGAAAAAAGTTCTTTTTGTACACACTGCGATGATGGTGATGATGATGCCTGCAATCTCCAACACCAACACCAACACTAATACACCATTTTTTCAATTCCTTCTTCTCTCTCTTTCTCCACCTTTTCCTCTTCTCTGTGTTTTCTCTCTCTCTTTTTTTTTTTTTTTTTGGTTTTTCTCCTTCTTTGCTCATAACAATGACCAATCTATGCTCCCCTACCAATCACATCCCGTGCAATTATAGTGACAACCCATGTTAGACATATAGAGCCACAACCCAAGAAGAAAGTCGGTATGGAGAACCGGTGTGGCTGTTGGGCTCTTCTAAAACGGGGAATTACAGGTGCCTGCAAACCTTCTGCCTCTAGAGACTCTGCTAACACTATCCCTCGTACTAGTCTTGTTTATGATACAGGTATATATGTATATATCCTATTTTTGTTGCTTGTTTCATTTCTGATTGTAAGTTTACACTTTTCACTTTTCTTATTTTTTGATTCAAGTTTTCTGCGAAAAATGCCCCATGTGTACCTCCATAAGAGTCTCTGTTTTCTTTCTGACATTGGTTTGTTCTGCTTTCTCCAATCTTTTGAGTAGTTTCCATATGGACTATGTGATTTGATTTGGAAGTGGTTCAAATTCAGCTCCTTTATTAATTCTTATCAAAAGATTTTTGGATAGCGTGAAGTTATGATAAAGTCGGCATGTGGGAACAGATCTCAAGCTGGGGTTTCTGTTTCTGTTTCCACAGAGATCAGCTTCCTGAGTTGCAGGCACTGGAAATGCATTTTGTTCTTTTAACTCATAAGACCATCGAAGCTGTCTGTAATCTTAGCTTCAAGACAGAGTTGATAGTTTATGAGTTCCTCAATTTTTTTTCCCTTCATATTTAGCTCAAGCTGAACCTTTGTTTCAATGCTCTTTGTCAAGGCTCAAAACTAAGTAAAGTTTGCAAGAAAGCTTGTAAATTATGTGTAAAAGAGTTGTGTTAAGTATAGAAGATGTCTCACACTCAATTTTGTTGGTGCAGCTACTGAAACACGATACCTAAATGCTAGCAATCGGGAGTTATGCCCTCCTAGTGAAGCAAAATTATCTTCTGATAATCCTGATCCGCCACCAACGGATAAGAAATCATCATGCCAGTTACTCCAGTTCACCTTTCAAGAACTAAAATCAGCGACAGGTAATTTTAGGCCTGATAGCATTCTTGGAGAAGGTGGATTTGGATACGTTTTCAAAGGTTGGATAGAGGAGAATGGGACCGCACCAGCAAAACCAGGTTCAGGAATCACAGTTGCAGTGAAGAGTTTAAAGCCAGATGGTCTTCAAGGCCATAGAGAATGGGTGGTTAGTAAAATATCTTTTTTCTTCGATCAGTAAATTGATTGTGAAGGGGACTGTTGTGCGAGATGATAAGAAGCAAGTGATTTAACATATGGCACTTCTGCTATGTTGCAGGCTGAAGTAGATTTTCTGGGACAGCTTCACCATCCTAATCTTGTTAAGCTTATTGGATACTGCATTGAGGATGATCAGCGGCTGCTTGTTTATGAATTTATGACACGGGGAAGTCTTGAAAATCATCTTTTTAGAAGTGAGTTTTAGATATGTACTTGTCTTTTTTTTTTTTTTTACTAAGTTAGATCACTTAAAATGTGTTTTCTATTTCAGGATCATTCATCAATATGATCAGTACTCAGTAGATATTCTCAGTTGTTTATCTTTTAATCTTTCTCTGAAATTCACTTTTCCCCTCTCATTTTTTCCACTTTCCTTTCCTTTCCAATTCTTCTGGCCAAACGATGCCACGGTGTGAATAGCTTGTTGCTTAACCCAGAACTTTTTCTATTTCCATGAAGTTGAGACTATGTAGCCATTGGTTTGTTGAAAGATTATACATCAGTTGCAAATTTTATTGATGAAGAAATGATATTTCTGAATATTTTTGTTCAGTCTGGACTGTAACTTTCTCTTCAATAACTTTTTTGACATGCCTAATTAGAGTGGATGAAGTTCAAAATGTAGAAAAGCTGTCCTTTTTTCCTTTTACATTTTTTAAATATTTGCTTCAAGCTGAAGAATCATCCCTTTTGAACACTTGCAATAAGTTTCCTTTCATTAGATTTTTAATTGTCATGTATGTACAACTTTTAAGATCTTTAATGTCTTTATGCAAATGATGTGTTGTGTTTAACTTTTGAAGGGACAATACCTCTTCCATGGTCCAACAGGATCATGATTGCACTTGGGGCAGCAAAAGGATTGGCCTTTCTTCATGGTGGTCCAGAACCAGTGATTTACAGAGATTTTAAGACATCAAACATTTTACTTGATTCAGTACGTGATAATTGATATAAATAGATGATAGTGTTTGAATATTTTTCATTAACCGACTCCAAATTAAATGATTTATTTAACAGGAATACAATGCAAAGCTTTCAGATTTTGGTCTAGCAAAAGCTGGGCCTCAAGGTGACAAAACTCATGTTTCTACCAGGGTGGTCGGAACATACGGCTATGCTGCTCCAGAATATGTGATGACAGGTAATGAAGTTGTAACATATGGTTTAGACTCCTGGAAATTTCTTTAACACTCACATTTAGATCTTTGATTCATTGAAGGATTTATGTCAACTACCTTACAAGTTTGTTTACCTGTAGATGGTGGCAATATGATTTACCAACTTTCAAACCTTTTCTCTAAGCTTCAAAATTGTACCATAGACCACAGTGAATCAAAACATCAGAAGAAACAATAATCATAGGGCATCTGAGCACCAGATGACATTATCTATGGTACTGAAACAATTTAAGGAGCTACTTATATGATATTTATGTTTTAATCAAATTACCAAGATATTCATCAACAGTGGAGATTAGTTCATTTACCACTATCCTCAGGTGATCTCTCAAGGGTAGGGAAAGGCCAAATGAGTTTTTCCGTAATGATGAGAGTGTCTTATGCAGTCTGCATCTACACCACTACATCTCCTGCCCATAAAATATTTTTGATATATAGTTGGCCTCCATTTTTTCCAATGTTTTAGGTATGAAATTTCCATACGAAACTCAGGATCTATAGATTCAGTAATAACAGGATGTGAGGGATGCCCCAATATTATATGATCTTTTTGAGGCAATTACATGTCATAAATCATGCTAAATTTATCAAACCAGAAGGTTCATATTGATCTTGGCATTGATGAACATTGATGACCTTATTCTTAAGAACTTCTGATTAGTCCTGCGCTTCCTAAGAACTCTTTCTTTATCCAGTTTAACTCCTTGGGAACATATACTCGAAGCCTAGGACTCAGAGCATATTGTGATAGACTGTTTGTGTATCTAACTGTACACATTGGCTTCTTTCCCAGGACACTTGACTTCTAAAAGTGATGTTTACAGCTTCGGTGTAGTGCTGCTTGAGATTTTGACAGGCAGAAGGTCAATGGACAAGAAGCGCCCTAGTGGTGAACAGAATCTTGTAGCATGGGCTCGACCTTATTTAGCTGACAAGCGAAAGCTGTACCAGCTAGTGGATCCCAGGTTGGAGCTGCATTACTCCATTAAAGGGGTTCAGAAAGTTTCTCAATTAGCTTACAACTGCCTCAGTAGGGACCCCAAATCCCGCCCAACAATGGATGAAGTTGTGAAGGCTCTCATTCCATTGCAAGATCTAAATGATCTGGCCATCTTATCTTACCATTCTCGTTTGTCTCAACAAGCAAGGCGCAAGAAGAAATCTGAAGGAACTCTGCAGCACACAAATGCTGCCTCCAAAAGCATGCGAGATTCTCCCTTGAATACTGGCAAGCAGCGTTGTAGATGATGGATAAGTAACTTGAACAGAAGCAAAGGTTGGTGTGTCCACCTTTGTGTATTGGTTCCTGGAAATTATTTCAAGCTTGTGGTAGAACTTTTGGTTGATTTATGATTTGCTGGAGCCAGAAAGGTCTCAGAAGAGAAAAAAGGTAAATCAGTTTCTGTGAAACCTTACATTAGAAAGCTAACCATCAATGTGCACCTTCCTTAAGATTTGCCTGTGTTGTAATTGAAATATATCTTGTAATTAGATAAAAAAACCTTCCATTCTAGGATTGCTCTATGCATCTACCTGGATGTATTGCTTCGAGTTTTTGGTATCACATTATGGTTTTGTTTTTCTCCCTCCAAGTAGTTTTGTCAGTACACTGTGTTTTCCATGATTGATTCATCTCCTTGAACCAAAAAAATTCTAGCTTTCATCCCTTTTAGCCCTGATTTAAGGGGAGCCCTCGCAATGGAAAACATTTATGGATATTTTGTGGGTTACAAGATTAACGTTTAACATGAACTTCAAAAGAAACAAAAAAATGTGTAACATGAAGAATAAGGACACCAAGTTGAGCCCAGGCACCGTCTTTGGTTGTCTATAGAATCTCAGAATCTACACTAGTCATGCCTAGACAAGCCACTTTCAGCAAGATGAGCACATATGCTATCGACAAAGATGCAAAGCTTATTTATAGTGCGTAGAAATCTTCCAAAATATGCACTTTATCATCAGCTGTATTTTATATCTCATTCAAACTAGAATCTCATCTAGCTTTTACTTATTCTGCAAATCATTTCCACTAAAGGGTATAATAAAGGTTTCTCATGACATATGTGTTTCATCATCTATTGCATTTCTGTCGCTACCATATTAGAATCTGATCTTTGCTTTAGCTTAAAATGCATACCATTTCTATAAATGAAGAGGTAAAATTCCCTTGTTGCGTGTGAGATTTCTGGACGCCTATTACAGCAAGAGCTGTTTTAAAGAATATGCTTGCCTTGGGCAAAGACCAACCTGTTTATTTTTTTCCCTCCATGACATAGCACTCTGGGTCTTTTCAAAGCACCAAATTCAAACAGGTAATTGCCCATCTTCAAGCATGAATTTCAACATGTGCATTTCAAGCTGGCTGTTGAAGAGTGATTGATGCCCTAATTAAGCCCTAATCATACAGCAGAATAACAAATAACAGAATAATCAAATAATCAATTGTAATTTTTGTAATTAATTTGATAGATTTGTATTAAATACATAAATAGGGTAGACACTAATGTAACTATTTAAACATGTATAAGTCATGTAAATATATACTTTTCTACCAGATTTTCTATTTCTCTGCATAGCATCAGAGTAGTATGATCTAAATTAGGATCGTTTTTCCGCCTTCATCATATACTAGAAACCTTACCCGATCGTCAAAAATCTTACCCGACCTTCCAACCAACAGCAACTTGAAAAATCAACAACCGAATTATCAAAACAGCTTATAGAAATCTTGCAATTTCAATCCAAACCTTAACAAGAAATAACCTTTGATACAACACAACCAAATTTCAGCTTAAAGCTAAATAATAAGAATTATCTGCTGTGGTCTAAACTGATGAGAATGTATAAATAATAAAATGACTAGCCAACTTAATATTGCAAGACGAGAAATCATGGAAATGGCTGCTGGCTCCACGAGAAATCTCCCAATCAACTTTTATTTGGGCTGGAGGATTAGCCAATAAAACCTCAACTCAGCAGGACTCTCAAAATCTTGCCCAAGCACCTCCTGCTTGCTGTGCTGAGGCCTTAGCCCTCTTCTTGAGCAATAGTCGATGAAAAATTGGGCGTTTTGTGGGGTGAGACTTTTGGTAAGCGACACTATGTTGTCATATTACCAATCTTCTTACAAGTTATCAATTGTGTTTCTGAAAGGTTTATGCAGAAACCACTGCACAGAACATATTCTATATCTAGAAGCACTACTAAGGCCACTTGTATGATTATGGCCTGAGATGGTAGGAAGATAAGTGCATATAACTTATAGAACTCAACATAACATATTAATCCATTTCAGATCATCTTCTACATTATTATTTTTCATGAATTAATCATATGCTATGTCATGTATTGTCCTGTCGCATTCCTACTCCTAGCTAGTCCAACTACAAATGTAGTACCATAAATACAATTTCACATTAATAAATCAAACTCCAGACAATGGCGAACTCGTTTCCTCCATAGCTATATGGATTCTGGAAACAGTAAGTTCATAAAATTATTCTTGAAAAACAGAACCTTTCATTTTAAGATAGAACTGGATCGATTCCCCACAATATATATTGCTGACCAACACATTGCTTATAAGCTTACTATAGTCACCCTCTCAAGAACTGTCCAAAAGTTTTACTGCTGCTGTTCCAAATGAAGAAATGCTCCCTTGTATTTTTGCAGCATTGGCACTAGTTCAGGCACTTCATTTTCTTTTCTCCTGTAACATATGTCGTCTTCAACATCAGCAGATCATTAAGATTATTATTCAAGTTTCCAATTTCCATTACCTACATGCACAAGAAAGCAAATGAGCCAACAACAGAAACTTGTCTTCTCTTAGACCATTATAACTGCAAGTGATTTATATTAGTCTATAATCACTGGAAGCCTTTTACCATTCATTTGGAATCATGGTGTACTGTCCAAAACCATCATATTGTTCCTTTTCTTGTCGGTTGGCTGGAGTACTGTCGTTGATTGCTAAATTCCTGATGAAATAAAGCTGTGTGCACCAGAAATTCAATTATTAGTTTAAGGCAAGAAATGAGTGGCAGATCACACTGTAATAGTAAGCATCCAAGACCCAGTGAACTGCTTAATTCTAACTCTAATTTTACATGTAAATTTTGCACTATAATCATTCAAGACACCATTATTGCATGTAGTTAACCAAACAAAGATAATTATTTAAACCATCAATTTCCATCACAAGCTATGGAAACCAAATATTCTCAATTAACCAATGTTAGAAATCTGGTGAGCCCACAACACGCTTTGGGAGAATCCCTCCAAAACCTTAAGGTATGTACCTTTTACTCATCACATCTTTTTCAAATATGAGAATTCTTATACTTGTGTACTTTCAACAACCAGATTGGAGGCATTGGCAAAGCACAGGAAAACATAGAGTCTACATATTTGGCATTCTTCATTGAGATTGCAGATACCATTGAAGGGCTACAAGGACCACCTTGTACCTTGTTCTCAGGATTAACTTTGTCCTAGCAATAACAGATGAATGCTTACTTATAGAAAACTCACCTGATCACCATCCTTGATGCCCAAAGATCGAATGTATGCCTTGTCATCGACTAGCTTTTTATCTCCATAACACAAGCAAAAGTGACTCCATACATGCGACCTGAATATATGAACACCAATATGAAATTAGATGAAAAGCAAGCAATCCATCTTAACTTAGAGCAATAATTAATTGGGAAAAACACAGATGGAAGTAGTTGAATTTAGGAATGAATTAAATATAAATTGTAATTAACATAAAAGCCTTCCCTACACATTTTCTGATCATTTCAGCATTTTCACAATCACCAAACAAACATAAACAATCTCAAAGGCACGTCACACATACAGTCCCTCTCTCAAATCGTCGAAATACAAATTAAATCATTCAGCATCTATATACATATACCATGAGATATCATCCTCTGATGGATAACTAAAGACATCCTCCACAGCTTGCTTAAGCTCCCCTACGCTGGCCATCATTGAAACTTCCACCTCTACCAACACCACCAAAAAAAACAAAATCAATAATCGCATCTAAAAAAGTTCCCAATATCTATAAACAGATGAACCCAGAAATTAAAATTTGAGAAAAAATGCATAAGATTACCAAAATAAGAACCGTTCAATTTCACAACAGAAAGCCTGAAGCGATCTTGAGGAAGCATTTCATATGCAAAGGATGTGAGGGTGGTGAGGGAACGACAATTAATAGACATTCTTATCATATATGACGAAACCCTAGCCCTGTGAATATCCTTATTACCTTTGAGAATTGGAATGTATAAATACTCCAAGAAAGCCAATCAGATGAGTTGGTTATTATTTTGCATATGGAAGATGGTTTGTTAGGTTGAAAGATTAGTACAAACTCTTCCTGTAATAAGTTAGGGTTAGGGTTAGGGTTCGAGTTGCCATGTACGTAGATCATAATTGTCTACGAGGGATTTGACAACGTTACGTGACTTTCTGTTTTCAGTGAATGGCTTCGCTTTGAAGGCGGAGAATAGTTCCTGGTCAACATGATGACTCGAAATAAACAAAAGCTACGTCGTTTAGTGTGTATATATATATATATATATATATATATAATTTTTATTTTCGGTATTTTCAAAATAAGAAAAGAAAAGCTTTAATGTTATATAAAAATAGCAACCAATCATGAATTTATTGCACAAGAATATTTTATATATTTTTTAATTGATTAATGAAAATATACATTTATTAAAAAATTAAATTACTTTAAAGAATTTATTGAAGATACAATCACTCTAATATGAGATAATAGATTTTTAAGTTACCATATATAATGAAAAATAATTATTTTACATATTATTTCTCATATTTTTTTTTATTTTTTCTTATTTTTATATTGAAAAATTAAAATTTAATTATTAATAAAACTCTTTCATCTTAAGTTAAAATTTAATTTAATAAATTTATATTGATTTTTTTATTATTTTTTAATAACTAGTTACTGTTTATATTTATTTTATTGTTTTTTCAATTATTAAATTATTTAATGCAAATGAAACTCAAATAATAATTAATTTTTTATATTTCAATTTATTTCCATTTAATTAATAAAAATTTGCTATCCATAAAAATATTTAAAAAAAAATTCCAGCATTATCTATAAAATTAAACCATTAACAATAAAAGTTTTCATTAATCTTATCTTATTAAATATTTAATCATTTATTTTAAATTTAATTGATTTTTATGTTTATATTTTTATAATTTTTAAAATAAATTTACTATATTATATCTAGTTAATTATCTTTCACAAGTCAATAATATAATTTAAAAAATTACTAAAATTTAATAATTAACACCCCTAATTATAGCCAATTATAATTATAAATTTTTAGTTTCTGTGACTAGAATGTTTTTTTTTTTAATTATAAATTCGATTTCAAATAAGCAAATTAAGTAATAAATATATTCTTATGATTAATTATTTAATTTAGTAATACAAATTTATTAAAATAAAATAATTCTAATAATTATAAATAACTATCAATTAATTAAATATAAAAATTTAAAGTAAGGAGAAAAAAAATAAATAGAGGGATTTGTACATAATTTGGAAATATATTATAATAAATTAGAATAATTTCTTTTAAAATAAAATTTATTAAATTTGAGTGATTTCATTAAAATAAATTAAAAACAAGTTAATGCTAATTAAAAAGAATAAAATAATCAAAATTTAACTAGGAATTAAAAATAACCTCCCTCAATATTACAAAAATAAGTCTTAAATGATTCTCTATATATAAGATACTTAAAGAAATAGGAAAAACAAAGAAATCATTTCTTGAAACTTATTAGTTAGAAGAGATTGTTAAGTACTGTTGGGTTTTTTTCCTCAAGAAAGATCGATCATTGAGCATCAAAATATCAAATTATCTATGTAATTTCAACTGCAAAGATAAATTTTTATTTTGTGATTTACAAGAAAAAAAAAGGTGATTGTAGAGAATCATATTGAGATGCAAAAATCAATATGCAATTCCCTTAAATTTACTACAACATTAACCCTCCAGGACAGTACTAGCTGGTAAGAAACCTTAGCTAGCCCACTAGAGGTGTGGCACAAATATGCAACAGAAATGTGCAAAATCATATGCACATCAAAAAACAACAATGAAAAAGCTCAGAAATGAAACAATCATGCACGGAGAAGTAAAACATATAGCAGCACTTAAAAGAAAAGAAAAGAAAAGAGATACTATGGCATTATTGATTATAATGCAAATGATAACTTTAGAAGCTTCACTAATTGGCATCCAGCAAAGCGTTTTTTTACAAAAATCATCCAATTTTCCATTTTCATCCTTCCATTACTCATCTCTACTTGGCCTATCTGTATATGTAGGACATGCATGCTTCAAATGAATCAAGGACTATATAACCTTAATCTCATTTTTAATTATATAAATATAATTAACCCCCTTGATTTTCTTTTCTGCTAAACAATTTAAAATAAGAAGTTGTACAAGCTGCTTTAATGTGTGCTTGGTTTGTAGCCATGTATGTTGGTAGATATACAAGTAAGGTAAATGATGAATCTATTTCTGCCAATTACATTACAAGCTTTTTCTTTTATATATCCCCTTTGGTCTTATAATAGGTATATATCAGTACATGCTGAAAATTATTATATTTGCAAGATTGAAATTTAGCCACTCGGTGAACTATATATAGACCAACAACCACTAGTCTCAACCATATAACAATCATAACTAATTAAATAATCAGCAGAACCTTATATAAAACAAAGCCCTAAACTGATCAGTATTTGAAAAAGATGGAGCACCAAGATTGCATACCTTGTTTCCTAATAGATCCTGGAATCAGAAAACGCTAGAGTTGCAGGCCTTCATTTGAGAAGCTGATGTGGGTAATTAAGCTTGATACATATGATAAGGTGCAGAGAGAAGAGAACCGATGTGGTGAAGGGAAAGCAAAAGCAATATATATAATTTGTAGCGGAGAAAGTGATATTGGCGCGGCTCAATCTGAGATCGTCTTTTACAATTGCCAATGTGTAAATCCGTCTTCTGATTGAACCTCACCAACATCGCTTTCTTTGTTTCCCTATCATCCAGCAGCAAGACTCTCTTCTTTAAGAAAAAGCTGGTGATGCACCCATGAACTAATAATATAATCAATAAAAAGATACATATAGACACCACCATGAATGGAACTAGCAGAAACATGTATAGAGGAGCGGCCATGTGTGTGGACTGAACTTAAAAGGGGGTTTGAACTTGGTTTTAACTTTTAAAGGGGATCTGGCGCCAGGGAGCTGAGCTGAGCTAAGCTAATCTAGTGTTGGTGGCACCACACGCAGAACTTACTTATTAGTTACCAACCCAAAAGGGAAAAAAAGTGTACTTGAATAAAGAAATACTAGATACGACCCATGTTGCATATTATCAAAAGACAATAAT
Organism: Cnidoscolus chayamansa; assembly: GCA_948266635.1. NCBI lineage: Eukaryota > Viridiplantae > Streptophyta > Magnoliopsida > Malpighiales > Euphorbiaceae > Cnidoscolus > Cnidoscolus chayamansa. The sequence goes on along the minus strand of CAOGCB010573349.1, from coordinate 812 downwards.
ATGAACATTTCATTTTTCTTATATTTCTTTGGTAGGGAAAAGCTAGTGTTGCTTAGTGGAGTTGGAGGTGGAGGTGGTTGTCTTGTTGGTGGTTACACAGTTGTGGGGTGATCTCCAAATCATTATTTCTACTCCATGAATTCAATCCATTAGGATCAAACACTTTTACAGGCAATTATATGCCCTACTTGCACTTATCCAATCTGATAAAAGATTGATTCAGAATGCTGAAAAGAAAACCGATCAACATCATACACACGTCAATGACTACTACACATATAGCTCAATTGTGATTGTCACAAACCAAGGAGGAAGCAAAGCGAAAACAAAACAATTAAGAAAGCAAACAGTATCAAATATTGTAATCTAAATGAGAAAACTGAACTGGGTATCAAAGATATATACTATATCTCTTGCTGATTAGACGATAAAACAGTAAAATCTTACTGGGGTTAAGCAAAACTCAATGTGTTGAGTGAGAGAGAGAGAGGATGAGAATGGATGGTGAGAAGTGAGGAGTAGAGAATGTATAATGGCAGGTTGTGCCTCGGGATGGGAAGGTGAGTGGAATGATTTCAAGGGGAGCAACTTCCTTATAGGGTTTGTCATGCTTAGTTTGTACTCAATAAATCAAAGCGCATGCACCTGAAAATATTCCTCCACCAAAAAACTCAAACAACTCCCTTTTGATTGTACCTCTTTCTATCTAATAATTATTTTATAACTATTTAGATTAATATTATGTATACTAACATATTTTAAAACCTTGAAATATAATTTTCAATCTTAGACATTGATAAATGATATAAAAA
>CAOGCB010573163.1:0-10876 GCA_948266635.1 Cnidoscolus chayamansa | reverse complement strand
GTTGATTTAGATTAAAAAAAACTTAAAAGCAAATGTTAAATCTATTTTATCCTTTTTATATTTCATTTTTTAAAATTATGCACTTATGAGTGTATAAATTATTAAATATTAAAGTAAATTGAATCAAATAAAATCGTATAAATTATTTTAAAAAAATAAATAAATTGAATATTTAAAAAAAAACCAAAAAATATAACTTTACTCATTAATTTAAATTTTATTAGTCTAATCCAATTTTTTTTAATTTATATTTTAAAAATATGAATAAAAAAATTTAAATTTATTCTTATAATCTTATTAATTTAATGGCTAAAAATAATATATTATTTATGTAGTATAATAAGTTGTCGAATATATTTTTTCATAAATCTTAATTTAAAATAATTTCGTATCAATTTGAAATATTAATTGTAAAATTTGTCCAATGCTTATGTGGCAATTGATATTTCTAATTTAGCGGAGTTCTCATTATTATACTTAAAATAATATTGTTTATGATTATATATCGTATAGCTTTTTTACTTTTTTATTTATTTAAATAAATTATAATTAGCTGTCATCTCAACTCCAATTTTCATCAACTTTTTGCATTAAAAAGTACAATTCTAAAAGCAAATATAATTATCGAAATTTTAAATTATATTATTTTTATATTAAATTTTGATTAAATATAAAAATAATAAATATTTTTTTGTGAATAAAATGATAAACAATTTACATTTCTTTTTTTTTTAATCTTAAAAATCATAACTATAAACTATATAATATTATTTTTATTTATTTATTTATTATTGCCGTTTTCATAATTAATAGAAATATCATATATAATTAATTATTCACTAATATAAAATGTTATTTTATTTATTTAATAAAAATAAAATTTAACTCAGTCATTTTGATTTTTATGTGTTTTGATAATATAAATTTTAATTTATTAAAAATCTTAAAAGTTTTATCATTTATCCTAAAATTAAAATATCAAGTTATAATTAGAAACACAGTAAATAAATATCTTGATTTTTAAATTATACGCGTGAATTATATATATATTTTTCTAAAATTAGATTTTTTATATCGTAAGAAATATATATATATATATATATATATATATAAAACTTTTTTGTTATCATGAAAATTAAAGAGTATTAATATATAGAGTTTCTAGTAAAGGACAAAACGTCAAAAAAAGGAAAACAAATAATTAATAAGTCGGTTGGAGAAAATCAGAAAAAGGGAAAAAAAAAAATTTTAGGAGGCTAAGTTTGACCTAGAACCCCACTCTCTCTCTCTCTCTCTCTCTCTCTCTCTACCTCATTGCCTTATGAAAGCCTTGCACTCCCTCGAAGCATTCAACAATCTCTCACACGGAACGCACGCTGAGCATACACCCATCCTTCTCTGAACTCACTCTTTCTCTACATTCTCAGGTAAAGCTTTGAGTCCTTAATCGATTTTATTTTATTCGATTTTTGTTGCTTTGTTTGTTTGGTCGTATTTGTACGAGTATTGTATGCCTGTCTCTTTTTGATTCAAACGGTTATGGCTCGATCGTGGTTCTGATTTTGGATTGTTTTTGTGAAATTGTATTGGATCTGTGAATTTTGTTTTGTTCTGTTGTGAGTTCTATTTATTTATTTTTTATTTTTAAGTTAGTATAGATTGGATTAGGGATGCAACATTGAGTTTGTCTCTTCTGATTTTGAATTTTTAGGGATTTTTATTTGTGATTTGAGTTTTTATGAGTTTTGGCTTGTGTTTGAGCTAAGTTATCAACTGCCTAGCATAGTTTTGAATGTCCATCATCTATTTGATTGTTTCTCTCATTCACTATGCTGTGGATTTTATTGGAATCATCAGTGCAGCACTTTCTTATTGGCTATAAATGTGAATATTGCTTATTGCATGATGATCACAAATCAAATGCATCATTGGCTAGTGCCTTTAGCTTTACGGGGATCTAAAAGTACGTGCATAGCAGAGAATGTGTAGAACTTTAGAAATAACAAAAATCTTATCTAAAATGTGTACGTGCAGACACTGCTAATAAAAAGCTAGTTTATTTTAAAAATATTTCTTGTAATTATTTGAATTTGAGAAACAAAAGATTTCCACGTCACATAATATCAACATCTATTTGTATGCAGTGAAGCACTAGAGAGCCTAGCACACTAGATATTGGAAACAAATGCGCATTTTTTAACACAAGGACAACTATGTATAAGATGAAATAAGAGATAGAAGGTATTGATTTTTAATACTATGATCTAACACCAACAAGTAATGATTCCATGCAGAACCAACTCATGAGTCCATTTATTTGTATTGATCTCAATCCTATGATTTTAGACCAACTAGTATCTTGCAAATTATAATCTACATCCAACAAATAGTGTACACTCAAAATAAAAAAAGCCTAAAACATAGCATGTGATCAACACACACACACACACACACACACACACACACACTTATTTAGTTATTTCCAATGTACAATCAATTATAGAAACCTGGTTGTGGCGGTCCAGAGAAAGCAATACCCTTCACATTGGCATAATCTAATAATGCAAAATAAAAACTTTTGATTAACAACTATAGATATAAACCAAACCAATTAGTTCATCAACAAATCAGTAACTTCAGTACTCATAGAAAAACAACACTAATTGCTTTGACTATATAAGTCTGAACCATGCCAATTACATTATTAACAAATCAATAACTTAATTACTCTATTAATGTGGCAAAACAACACTAACTACTTTGATTCTATATTGAAACCAAATCAAGACTTCAATACATAATCACATAATTTATAAGCTAATCCAATGCACATTTAATGTTTGAATAATAATAGTAACAATAATAAATTATCCTCAGGATAATCAACTAATCTCTATTCTCTATACACACAAAACATAACAAATAACATACCCAATTAATTGTTATCTAATATATTGAATTTTCATAATCAATTATTGTTCTTTTGCGTTCACCTCATAGTCAAACAGTTGATTAACTATTTTACATTCTATTTCTTTTTTAATTTCCCCCAATCTTTGATGGTTCTTTCTCTTTAAAAAAATAAAGAAATAATAGATGTATTAAAATAATATCTAAAAATTGATAATTGTGTTGGACTGGAAGTTTGTTACTTGTCAGCCACCTTCACCAGTGGCTTAATTTAACATCGCAAGGAAAGACAGCTGATGGTCGTGGTGCTGTTGACTATGAGATGTAGAATTTGCTAGATTATTGCTGTTGCTGGTGTTACATCATAATATGGCAGATCAGATGCATAGAGAAATCTTTAATTTGCATCCTACTCTAGTTTGTAAAGATCGGTTGTGTTGCATTTTGTTATTTGACCTGTAAAATATTTTCATGTGCTAAGCCTAAAATATGCACCTTTGTTTCTAGTGTTCTGAGCCCTTTGAAGTCTGGAGCTTCATTGCATCAATTGCATATTTCCAGGTAAGTGCATGACACATACACCTTTTGCTTCTTGATAGCGAGTTAGAAATTTTTCCCTAATTTCTGAAGTTCTAAACAAGCTTTCTATAGCAGTGCATCTTTCCATGTCATCTCATTTGTTTGAATTATTGTGGTTCTTCATTAAGATATTGCTTTTATTACCCTTATTTGCAGATATAAGAATGTGTTTAGGACTTTGTTGATTGATTTGTTGGAGGGTTCTTTTATGTCTTTAAGTTCAACATTTTTTGCTAAGAAGAAAATACAGATACAGACAGTTATATACTCTTTGGTGGACACTTTAGTTTGTGTGCGTTTACATATGAAATGGGTTCTCGAGGAAGGCCACTATTTGATCTTAATGAACCGCCTGCTGAGGATGATGAGGAAACTGATCGTGTCATCTGCATGCAGCCGCAGAAGGCACTTCCCTCCATAAATCCAAACCCTTCTGACTTGCTTGCAGCCTCTGTAGTTTCCCAAGGAATTAAAATTTGCAATGCTTTCTCGCATGCATCTACTGGGTCGGGATTTCAGCCTTTTGTTAGGCCCAAAATCCACAATGGCTCTGAAGCAGGTTCTGAACAAAAGAAAACAGGGGATCAGAATTCCAAGTTTGCATCATCATCAAAATCAAGTAATGGTGATGATGCAAATACATCAACATCATTTGTTTCAGGTTCTGCAGATCCTGGAGCTGTAGAAAGAGAAGAAGGGGAGTGGTCTGACATTGAAGGCTCTGCTGATGCATCTGCAGGCAATTGTCTCCATGAGCTGGGCAAAGCTTCACAAGAGCAAGGCAAGTCTGAGTTGACGCAGTGTAGTGCTTCTGGTGAGATCATTTCTGGAAGTACCAAGATTACTGATAATAACAGGTTTGAAATCACTGGCCATTCATCCCAGATGCTGGAACAGGGTCTTAATGATCAGAAAATTAACAGCAGTCGAAATTCAGATAGTATTGCTAATGTTGATGCATCCATGGATGGTCAAGAAGAAACTGTATTAGTTCCAAAAGCAAGAGAAGTTAAAGGTGTTGAAGCAAATCATGCACTCAAGTGTGCCCATAATATTGGCAAGAGGAAGATAGACCACCATAAAGAAGCAATGCTTGGAAAGAAGCGAAATAGACAGACCATGTTAATTAATATAGATGAAGTCAAGCAAGCAGGAACTATCAAATCATCGACACCAAGAAGACAGGCAACCACCATTCGTACCATAAAGGAAGTTCGAATTGTCCCTTCACCTTCTGAAAATGTAGGGGAAAAGCATACTAATCCAATTATCAAAGATCAGAAGCAAGTTGACCTATCATCCAATGAAGGGGGCATGTCTTTGGAGTCCTGCCAGCCTAAAAATGAATTTAATGGTGATATAGGTTCTGGACAACAAGCGAAGGCAAGGAGGATGAACAGTGATACTGATTTTTCTGGAGAAGGATATCCACCACCCATTCCAAGACAGAGTACATGGAAGCAGCCTTCTGATTTGAGGCAGCCAAAAAACTTGCAATATCCTAATAGGAAGCCGTCCATCATAAGCCAAAGCTCCATAGATTCTAAGTCGGGAAACAAGAAACACCTCCCTGCCAAGAAGCCAGCTCTAGTCAGTACCCCATTTCAAGACACATCAGTTGAACGTCTCATAAGGGAGGTGACTAATGAGAAATTTTGGCATCATCCAGGTACTATATATAAATATGCATGTTTCTATTCTTTTCTGTGTTAAAGAGTGACTATATCATATCCTGCTTTTTTTTTTTTGGTCTTGTGGACCTATTCTTGGACCAAAGGATGTGTTCCAATTAAAAGTCAAGAATCTGGTAACCTCATAAAAGAATAGCAGAGACCGGAGTAGAGATATTTCTGGCACTAGACATAGTCAGCCAGTTAACTGAAACTTAGGACAGCTAAGTTTCATCTTATATCATTGGTTTCCTTTTCTGGCCATGTGCATTAATGCCTCTTAAGAAAATTTTCATCCCATTAGGAGAGCAATTGTTGGTCAGTTGCGATTTCTTTTGCTTTTCCTTCAACAAGTGATAGCTGATGTTTGTATTGCTCAGGCCCATGCAAAGAAGAGGAGATTCCCACAGCTACATGTGGTGGGCAGTGAATGCCATCCAGAGAGCCTCTTGGATGCAAGATGAAATAGAATTGTGATTTTTATGTTATTGCCATTCAAAATTTCCATTGCTTTCTCTAATTTTGTGCCATGTTTTACTTCTATTTTTAGATTTTTTGTTCGCTACATACATAAAACCTCTTGTTTTCATTTGGTTGCATAAATGTAAACAAGTTTGGAACTGGTTTGCTATCCTGTTAGCATGTATTAGGATGTAATCAATGCGTACCTTTTACTTTTGCTACTACTATGCAAGTTATTGGAGGTATTATCACCATATACATCCATGGTGGTTTTATTTTGTTGGAATGATTGTTGTTTCTTGTGAATTGCAACGGTTTCACATCCTCTGTTGTCTTATTGATTGTTGTGTCTCTCCTTACTTGAGACTTCTTTTCTTTGTCTTTTCATCCTTCATTCTTTGGCAATAGTAACTGAATTGATGTTAACGTCGATGTTCATCAGAGGAGACTGAGCTGCAATGTGTTCCTGGACGCTTTGAATCTGTTGAAAAATATGTCAGGGTATTTGAGCCTTTACTTTTTGAAGAATGCCGAGCACAACTTTATAGCACATGGGAAGAGTTGACTGAAACAAACGCACATGTAATGGTTCGTATAAAAAGCATTGAGAGACGAGAAAGAGGTATAAGGATTATCTATTCCTAGGATTTTTGGTTTAAATTTTTGTTTCAGTTTCTTGACTGCTTGAAAATTTTCTTATGAGCATAGGATGGTATGATGTTATAGTGCTTCCAGTGAGCGAGTGCAAATGGACATTCAAAGAGGGTGATGTTGCAGTTCTTTCAACCCCTAGGCCTGGAACAGGTTTGTTATAGGAGTTGCATAGATGTTATTATGATTCATTTTATGACTTTAACTTCTTTTGGATTTCTAGTCCAAAAATTTTAATTCTCATTATGCCAAGCAGTCAGATCCAGGAGGAGCAACACCTCATCAAATGAAGAAGATGATGAACCTGAGAGCAGTGGACGTTTGGCTGGTACCGTTAGACGACATATCCCTTTGGATACTCGTGACCTTCCTGGTGCAATCCTTCATTTTTTTGTTGGGGACTCATATGACCCTTACAGGTTACTACATAAATTATGATCTGTTCCAGAATTGTTTGATCACTATCTAAGTTTCTTTTCTTACACGTTGCCTAGCAGAGTAATGGAACGTTAATGGAAGTAATGTGTATGAAATGAAATGTAAAGGGAGGTTAATTAACTTCACCTTGTCTGGGATTTCAAGTTTTTATTATTTATATAGAAGGTTAATGGATGCAAACCTTTTAAGATCTTTACAACCCTTTGGGGTTTAAAAAATTAATATTTGTGGGGTTAATCGATCTAAATATTCTACCCTCGTTAACTTCCATTTACATCCTAAAATAACTTTCAAACGAGGTTAAGGGTCAATCTTCATTACATTCCACCCTTGAATCCGCTCTAACTGACTTATGGAATACCTTTAGTTGTTACATTTTTGTACTCAAGTGTAATAATTTTTTTTTTCATTATTTATTTGTTTTCAACAGTAAGGCTGATGAAGATCATATTCTGAGGAAACTCCAGCCCAGAGGCACCTGGTATCTAACAGTGCTTGGTTCTCTTGCGACCACTCAGCGAGAGTATGTTGCCTTGCATGCATTTTGCCGTCTCAATCCACAGGTGTGCTAAATTTTCTTCTAGTGCTTTAGCTTTTTGTTCTAGTTAATGAGACTTGTAATGAGACTTGTATCATGAGGAGCCTAAAAGTACTGTTTTCTGTTCTTTTAGATGCAAACTGCAATCTTGAAGCCGAGTCCTGAACACTTCCCAAAATACGAGCAACAGACCCCTGCCATGCCTGAATGCTTCACCCAGAACTTTATTGATCATTTGCATAGGACCTTCAATGGACCTCAACTGGCGGCAATACAATGGGCTGCAATGCATACAGCAGCTGGTACAAGTAGTGGTATGACAAAGAGGCAAGATCCTTGGCCTTTTACTCTTGTTCAAGGGCCTCCAGGAACAGGTAAGACACACACAGTCTGGGGAATGCTAAATGTCATCCACTTGGTTCAGTATCAACATTACTACACTTCTTTGCTTAAGAAACTAGCACCCCAGAGCTACAAGCAAGCCAATGAGAGCAATTCTAACAACATTACAATAGGTTCAATTGATGAAGTTCTTCATAACATGGATCAGAATCTCTTCCATTCTCTGTCAAAGCTATGTCCAAAGCCCAGGATGTTAGTATGTGCTCCTTCTAATGCTGCAACTGATGAACTTCTTGCTCGTGTTCTTGATCGTGGTTTTATTGATGGTGAGATGAAAGTTTATCGACCTGATGTGGCTAGAGTTGGGGTCGATTCACAATCACGTGCCGCACAGGCAGTTTCGGTTGAGAGGAGAACTGAACAATTGTTAATGAAGAATCGTGAGGAAGTCTCAAAATGGATGCAAGAATTAAGAGGTCAGGAGGCATATTACTCTGGGCAAATCGCTGATCTTCAAAACAAACTTGGCATGGCAGCTGCTGATGGTCGTTCCCAAGGATCTGTTGGTGTTGATCCTGATGTTCTTATGGCTCGTGATCAAAACCGAGATGCATTGCTGCAGAATCTTGCAGCAGCTGTTGAAAGCAGAGATAAAGTTCTAGTTGAGATTTCTCGCCTTCTCATTTTAGAGGCCAGGTTCCGTGGTGGTAGCAACTTCAATATGGATGAAGCCCGCTCAAGTCTGGAGGCAAGTTTTGCGAACGAGGCTGAAATTGTTTTTACCACTGTCTCAAGCAGTGGTCGGAAGTTGTTCTCTCGGCTTACTCATGGTTTTGATATGGTAGTTATTGATGAGGCTGCCCAAGCCAGTGAAGTAGCTGTTCTTCCTCCCCTAGCACTTGGTGCTCCACGTTGTGTTCTTGTAGGGGATCCTCAGCAGCTTCCGGCGACTGTTATCAGCAAGGCAGCTGGAACCTTGATGTATAGTAGAAGTCTTTTTGAAAGATTTCAGCAAGCTGGTTGTCCAACGATGTTATTATCTGTGCAGTATAGGATGCATCCTCAGATTCGAGATTTCCCTTCACGGCACTTCTACCAAGGCCGTCTTACTGACAGTGAAAGTGTTGTTAACTTATCTGATGAGATGTATTACAAGGACCCTTTACTTAGACCTTATTTATTCTATGATGTTACTTATGGGCGGGAGTCCCACAGGGGTGGATCTGTATCTTATCAGAACATACATGAAGCACAGCTTTGTCTTCAGTTGTATGAACATCTTCAGAAAACTCTGAAATCCTTTGGTCTGGGGAAAATCTCAGTTGGCATAATCACGCCATACAAGCTACAATTGAAATGCCTTCAACATGAATTTTTGGCAATTTTAAAGTCAGAAGAAGGAAAAGATATCTATATCAATACTGTAGATGCTTTTCAAGGCCAGGAAAGGGATGTCATTATTATGTCTTGTGTACGTGCCTCAAATCATGGTGTTGGCTTTGTTGCTGATATCCGCCGAATGAATGTCGCTCTCACACGTGCAAGAAGGGCATTATGGGTACGATATTCTCTACTTTTTTCAAGTATTCTCTCTTATTATTAAATTGTTACCTTATGCTATGTTTGGTAGGCTGTAATGTAATCAAACTTTTTATTGAAATCAAGGTGTTTAATTGCACTATGTTGTGTTACAGCCTACCAAACATTGCCATACCCATAAGTCAATCATTCCACCTCAACGACAGACACACACACATGCACATGCAATGTAAGACCATGTTCTCGACTTGAGTTGTTTTGAGTTTTAAACTGATGTGCCAGCAGGTCATGGGGAATGCAACTTCTCTTGTCCAATCTGATGATTGGGCTGCACTGATTGATGATGCTAAAGCAAGAAACTGCTATATGGACATGGACTCTCTCCCCAGAGAGTTTTTTGTTGCAAAGGGAATGCAGGGAAAATCAATCAACACCCGTTCGAGATTAGGTGGGCCAAGACATAGATCTATGGATATCCACATGGATTCCAGATCAGGAACGCCATCTGAAGATGATGAGAGTTCAGGTGCACCTTTGATTTCTAGGAATGGGAGTTATAGGCCCTTCAAGCCACTAATGGACAATTTATTAGATGATTTTGATCAATCAGGTGATAAATCAAGAGATGCCTGGCAATCTGGTGTACAGAAGAAACAAGGTTTTTCTGGGATTAAGAGAGACTCCTAGGCATCTTGACAAATAGCTGCAATTTCTTATGGCATTTGGGATAGCGTTCAATGTACATTTGTGATGCTGTCTCTTAGTGCCAGGAAGTCTTTGGAGCCTTGGCATCATATGCTCTGATTGCATCTGCTAAACACGATTGAAACAAGTGCCCAACTAACCTCAACTGCACGGGTCACATTTGCTAAACAGAACATAAAACAAGCTGGAAGTCTGTGTCTATGTTGGATGCTTGGACTGGATGAACAAGGATACTGCTTTTGCAATAGTTCCTGGTCTAATTGGATGAATTCATGTGATTTCTTGCTGGAGATGGTGCTTTTGAGTAAGATGTTGGTGCGTTAATCCATGATCGTACTGCTTGGAGGTAAGAAATTATTCTGTTGCAAGCAATTAACATGTTGGTGTAGTTTGAACTTTTATCTGTTGATCACTGGATGTTGGATATATGAATACCAGGAATCGATTGGCATGATCAATGGGCTGTCGTTTTAGAATCTGAGGTGCTACTATATTGTGATAGAACTCGGCCATATCGACATTTTTTTAATGATGTCTTTATCTGATGCGGGGTGTGGGGAGGCTTCCTAGTTGTGTAATTCTGTATGTGGCATTGTAGCTTTATTCTTTGAAGGGCGAAAGCTTGATTCCTTGGTTCTCAATTGTTTGAGAGGGTAAGCACTTTAACCAGGAGGTGGTGTGTGGAAGATTCTAGGACATTCTTTGGACGTTGAAATGTACTAGGATGAAATGTAAGATAGATAATGGGACTGTTAACCGAATATTCTTTTCTTCCAGAATGTTTTTTTGAAGGGGAAGCAAGAGTACATGCCTGCAACACATGGGAAACTCCTAATTTATGTATAGAGAAGGGGAGGGACCGTTCAGGATTTGTACGACACTCAAATACTGGAGGCATTTGTTGACTTCTACTCTACTGACTTGTACATAAATCTTCAGCACTACTATCAAATATTATTTTTGGCATAATGAGAAGTAATTCTTTTTTTTGCCGCAATGTGTTGACAATATGATATTTGTTAATATACATGTAAATAGGGGG
>CAOGCB010573142.1:0-10804 GCA_948266635.1 Cnidoscolus chayamansa | reverse complement strand
TATAATTTTTTAATGAGAATATGAAATCTGAAACTAAAACATTTAAATTAAATATTAAAATTATATATTAATTTATTTTTTTTAGCTATTGACCTATAGTTTTCAGATAAAACTAATAAGCATTTCTTGAAATTGATTTTTCTTTATATATTTCTTATAAAAACTTATTAAAATGTTATACATTTTATTTTTAGCATATTTTTTTGTTATTTTTATTTATTTAAAAAAATGATAAATGTAAAATAAAAAAATCATTTTTATTAATTATAGCATTAAGAAAAAAACGTTTTTGTATTATTACACCAACCAACGAGCGAACAATATATTACCAGCTGTGACTTGAATTCCCGAGACCCGGCCCAATTCAGACATGCTTAAAATGATCGGACACAACCTCCCTCCGGCCCAAATGACCCAATTCGAGAAAACAATTACCAGCCCAAGCCCGTAGAGCTGAAGTTTAATGAAATGCGCTCAATGTTACTGTGCGGCGACGCCTTGTGAATTGTGATGCTCAGTGCTCATTGCAGGTGCTTATTACACCAAATGAATTTTCTCCCAAGCCGCGATTAGAGGGAATCCATAAACTCATTTTTATTGTTGTGTTTTTCGTTCTTTAACTTTCGAACCCTAATTCAACTTCATCGCGTATAACGATTCAGCTCCTCCGAATCCCTCAGGTATTGGAGTTCTTGTCTTTTAATTCGAACTTCTTATTTGCCCTAACTGGCAACATACTCGCGATATAAGTCGAGTCATTCATATTACCTTGTATTGATTTTCTTTTAATTGAAATTCACGCGATATAAGTTCCGTTGTTGTTTTAGAAATTATTTTAGGCTTGTATACGTATTGAGTATTGTTTCTGTTTGGCTAGCTAAGTGAAGTCTTTATAATGTATGTTCGTTCTGTAAATTATCGGGGAAAAGTTGAATTCATTGGAGCCAACGTAATTTCGATGTCTTAATTAGTTTTCTTTGAATTCTATTGCTTCTATATTTTAATTTAATTTAATTTATTTTTTTGCTTGAACTGGTTAAATATTTAAACAGTCTGTATGATGTTACTTTGAGGAATGCGGTTTTGTGTTGCTTTAGTTTGAGGGACTACATAATTTTTCCTGTAGATTGCGGTTGCTGAATGGCATCTGTATCCAGTCAACCTCAGTTCCGTCTCACTCAACCCCCATCTAAGGTGTTGCACTTGAGAAACTTGCCATGGGAGTGCACAGAGGAAGAACTGATTGAGCTTGGGAAGCCCTTTGGTAAAGTAGTCAACACAAAGTGCAATGTTGGAGCTAATAGAAATCAAGCTTTTATAGAATTTGTAAGTGTAGTTTCTTTTCATTTTTCATTTTTTGGTGGGCCTTTTACCCATTAATGTTACTGATGTTTTTTTTAATTTAAAAACCTTGTTAGGCTGATTTAAATCAAGCTATCGCAATGATATCATATTATGCTTCATCATCAGAACCTGCTCAGGTACGAGGGAAGACAGTTTACCTGCAGTACTCTAACAGGCAAGAAATAGTCAACAACAAAACAACAGCCGATGTTGCTGGAAATGTGTTGTTGGTAACCATCGAAGGTGCAGATGCACGCCTTGTCAGCATTGATGTTTTGCACCTGGTAAGAAAATGGTAGTCTTTCCTGAAATGGTTACAATAAGTAACCATATTTCTAAAGGCTTGTACAAATTCTATACTCAGGCTGTAGTTTGTCTTGCTTTGGAAAGCATTAATTGACATGAATGTAAATGGATCAGCAGGCCCATGTCAAAGGAATATCTTCGATGGCAGCTTAATGCATTGGGAGAAAGAGCACGTGTGTTTGTCTCCTTTCTCCTTTCCTTAACACTGCCACTTTCTTCCCTCCTTTTCCTCTTCTTAACTCCCTATTACTACCACCAGAATAGTTAAGGATTTTTTTTTCTTTTCTTTTCTCCTATGCACCCATCCACCTGTAATTCTAAGTGATCTTTATACTATAGGGTTTTTGTTCAGGATGTAGTTGTTATATCCTGTTTTACTTTCTTGTCTTTTATGTTGTACCATGAGTTAATCTATGTGATTATTGTCAAAACCATTTTTTATAAGCAAGGTCTTCGCATCATTTGGCTGAAGCTTTACTGACCACATGTATTTGCATGGAATGAAAGAAAACCATGGCTTTCATTTCATTGGACAAAGAATCTTATTTTCAGCCACAAATATTTTTCTTTTATCTTTAAGTTTAATTCTTTTTTCCAGATATGTATGACAATTTAAAGGTTCCCTAGAGTCTTATCATGATATTAGTTGGCTATTTCGTGGTCAAGAGAAAAACTCAGTCAGCAAAACCTTGATGCAGCAAAAGTGGCAATGCAGCCTGTATGTTGGTGAACAATTTAGGTTTTGCAAATTGTAATGTTTTAGTAATTCTTTCTTGGGCTTAATTTAATAAGTATAGTCCCACATAAACTTTATTTAGTGGCAGTACATCCTGGAGGGTTTATTTACTTTTTCCTCAGTAGTTATGAAATTCCCCAAAGATGCTTAGTCTGTAATGTCTTTATCTTGATAATTTCTTGTTATTATGACTTACTTTTAGATTTATGATGTTTTTGCAAATCTTTCTATGTAAAATGCTGCATTTTTTGTTTTCTATGCAAAATGCTGCATTTTTTTGTTTTCTATGTAAAATGCTGCATTTTTTGTTTTCTATGTAAAATGCTGCATTATTATCCATGCCTATTTATCTCTTAAAAAATTTGATGATGCAGGTGTTTTCTGCTTTTGGGTTTGTGCATAAGATTACTACCTTTGAGAAGACGGCTGGGTTCCAGGTCTCTAATGTTGATCTCTAATTTTTTTTCTCTTCCCTTTTGGCCTTTAAAAAAAGCTCATTATAAGCATAATCTTTTTCAGGCATTGGTGCAATTTTCCGATGCAGAGACTGCCTCTTCCGCTAAAAATGCCCTTGATGGAAGAAACATCCCTAGGTGACAGTTGTATTAATTTTTGGACATGGTATTTAGTCTGACTGCTATTGGCATGTAGCTTTAGATGCATAAAAAATGGACATCTTTTCAGGAATTTAGGAAAATTTTTCTGGCATTCATGTTCTAATAACTGTCTGGTAGACTGTCAAAGTCTTGCACAGCCACTTATTTTTCTGTCCTTTTTCTTTTATATTGTGGACATTGTAATGCCAAGAGCAAAAAGTATTTTAACTAAGAAATGGAAACTTCTTGAGTTTGGACCATATACAAGAACATTATCGTGCCTGCAGATTCAGCTTCTTTTCTTTTTTGTTCTTTTTCCTCTTTTTTATAAACCTTTTGGTCATTTTTATGTTTATGCAAGTTTCAATGTGCATCTCTCTTCTTTAATTAATATTTTATGGTGTATCAGTTATCTGCTTCCTGAGCATATTGGACCATGTACCCTTAGGATCACGTATTCTGCTCATACAGATTTGAGTGTAAAATTCCAGAGCCACCGGAGCAGGTATTCTTGAGTGCTTTTTTTATGCCTTCCATGTATCATGTGCAGTGGGGCTGCTAACTTTACAGATTTGTTTCTCTTCCTATAATAGGCCTGATATTTTTTGTAGTTCTGTTCACTTCTATATTGGCTTTCATCAGTTTTTTTTTTCTTTTTTTTGTCCTATTTTCATTTGCTGGAATCTCCCTTATCTTTCTGATGGGTATCACTGTTTTCATAATTGCTGGCAAATGCACTTCTTTTTTATTCAGGGACTACACTAATCCAAACCTTCCTGTTGCACCATCAGCTATAGATGGAAGTGGTCTGGTAAGGCACTGAAAATTATTCTTATGTTTTTGGGAACTGGCACTATGCGAAACCTATGTAATTGCCTGTGACTTGCCGACTTGCATTTGATGCTTTTTCTGGCCATTTCACTGGCCAACACTTTTTTTCCTGTCTTAAAGTGTCCCTCCAGTTGGATAATATTATTAGCTTTTTTAGTTTTGGTGGTCCATTTGATGTTAACTGGATTTTTTTTTTTTTTTGAATTTTGATGCTTGCATGTACTGCCATTTTCTTCGATGCAAAGAAGCATAGTGTGGAAACTTAACTATGATGCCATGTGTACTAGACTTAATATGCATTTATTTATGCCCTTTATGTGCTTCTATTAGCACAGTTAAATCCTCAGATTAAATGTTACTTATTTTTCATTGCAGTTCAGTGTGGGCCTTGATGGAAAAAAACTAGAACCTGAGAGTAATGTTCTTCTGGCATCAATTGAGAACATGCAATATGCTGTTACTTTGGATGTTTTACACATGGTATTTGAAATCACCTAACAAATTCAGATATTTTGGGTCGTCTATGGCTCTATATGTTCTCTTTACTCATAATCTTTTGGCCCCCTATTTTGTCCAAGGTTTTCTCTGCTTTCGGACCTGTGCAGAAGATTGCTATGTTTGACAAGAATGGCGGCCTTCAGGCTCTAATTCAATATCCAAGTACTATTTAACTTACCTTTTTTTATGGGTGCCATAGATTTTGTTATTACAATGTATTGTTCAGAAGGTCGCACATTTGGTATCCAATGTTGATTTGAGTTGAACATATGTTCTTTGTCTTTTACTCTACTAAGCAAGCACAAAAGGCGTTATTTGCTATACAAATTTGAAAACAACGCAATCTTAATGCATATTCCCTATCATCCATAACATTTCCATTAATGTTTAGACTTCTTTGTACTTAGAATGGTGCTTAAGCTTATTAAGGAAGACAGATTCTGATTCGTTATTTCTATCGCATGTAAATTGGAGTATTTATGGTTCTGTGGATTGCAGATGTTCAGACAGCTGTTCTAGCCAAGGAAGCATTGGAAGGACACTGCATCTATGATGGAGGGTTTTGCAAACTTCACATATCGTACTCTCGCCATAATGATCTCAGTATAAAGGTAACTATATTTTACCCTTGAAATATAAGTTTATTTTGTGTACTGCAACAGCAAGTTACATCATATTATTAACCTAGAGCAAATTGCAATATATAAATGTCCACTGTCTTGGTAGCTGTAAGAATTATCTGATTATATAGAGATGTGCTTTGACACCCTTGCACTGTCGAAATATTTTGTTCAGATCTTGATATGCTGATTTCAGGTTAATAATGATCGGAGTAGAGACTATACAATTCCTAATACTGCCATGTTAAACCCCCAACCTTCTCTTCTGGGGCAACAGCCTGTTCCTACGGTTGGCCCCCCTGCTCATCCATATAGTGGAACTCAGTTTGCTCCACCGTCAGAGCATCCGGCGATGCCTCAACCTTCAGCTGGATGGGCTGCAGGTGTTCCAGCAGGACCCCATTCTATGCCTGCGCAGATGAATAATCATCCTTACCTGCCACCTGGAGCGATGCCACCCCAAGTGGGCCCTGGAATGATGCATATGGCTGGCCATGGCGGCCTTCCGCAGGGTGCTGCCATGCCACCACCTTACAGGCCTGGCCGAATGCAATAGTTTGTAATTAATTTACAGTAAAATGGACTTGGGCGGATATGCCATTTGAAGAAGGGGGGATGACTTTCCACAAACCAATCTATCTTTTAAGATCGCAACTTTAAAAGCTGAAGTGGTTTAAATATTTACTCTCTCAGCAATTTTGGAGGTGAGATTCAGCAAGCAAAATGTTGGGCGCCTTTTGTTGGCCCAGCACTATTCTGAACCTTGCCTGTATTAGACTGGTATTGTCAAATTCTAACAGTTTGCTTCTTTTACTAATTGAAGTATTAATGCTCCTCAATTCTATTCAAGAACATTTGTGTAATACAGTGCTTGCTAATGGGACAATTGCTTTTTGATATTCTTATGTGGGCACGCACGAGTACTCATTTTTGCCGAGTGGCTTACTTCTGTGCGTGGAGAGAATGTGGCTGCGATCTCCTTTGGCGTAAACGAGTAAGACCAAACAGGAATTACTTCTATCCCTCTCCAATGCCTCAGTCAAGTGGGCATAATCCGAAACTTTTAACTTATTTTCACGTAACTGTATTAAATGTAATCAATCCCTTAATCGGATAGAGATTGTGGTCATTGTTAGGGTTGGTTAAGAATTCGATACGCAAAACGATGAGTCATTTGTTTTAAAGTGGGTCAATGAGAAACAACCCGGATCATTTCATATAGTTAAATCGGACAGGGACAATTGGACACAGCAATATCACCAGTCCTTTAAGTTGACGCGCGAAGCCCGCTCCAATTTCAATTGAGATAAGGTTACTCTTTGCTTCCCTATCGTCTTGTCAGTTTGTCCATCTAATATCTTCCTCCCTTCTTGTGGCTCTCAAAACTCCTCCCTCCCTCCCTCCCAATTTATAATAATAATAAAACCTCCTTCCTTCCCTTCGGAGGCAAACCACGCACGCGCACTCGCATTAAAAACGCGCTAAAGCGGAGAGAAAGCCAAGCGAATAAACCGTAATGACTACTACTCTACAAGCTTCTCTTCTCTTCAAGCCTTCGCTATCTCTCACTTGCTATTCTCCTTCCAAACAACGTCCTCACTGCTCTCGCCACCTCTTCTGCTCTTCTCTTTCTAATAATAATAATAACAATAATAATTATAATAACATCTCCTTGTTTAATTTTCTCTATTCCAGATTTCATCTGTTCCCTCTCTCAATCTCTTGTACATTGCACCCTGATAATGCCAATTTGAATCCTCAATTAACATCTTTTGGATTGAATTCAAATTCCGATTCTGTTGAACCCAAAGTCAACGAGTTCGCCGGTGTAGGTAGTTCCGATGTTTCTGGCCTTGGAGGATCGGGCATTCATGAACTTGGCGGCGAGAGTTCGGAAAGTGAGGCTCCGGTATTGCAGAGTGAGAATGCGGGGAAGAGCGAGGGGAACAGTGAGAATTTGGTTCAGAAACAAGGAGTTAACAGCAAAATACCGTTGCTCGTTTTTCTTTTCGGTCTGTGGGCTACGGTGAGAAGAGGATTCGAGAAGCTTTTGACATCTGATTGGTTCACTTGGTGGCCTTTCTGGCAACAAGAGAAGCGTTTGGACCACCTTATTGCCGAGGCTGATGCCAATCCCAAGGACGCCAATAAGCAGAGCGCTCTCTTGGCCGAACTCTATAAGCACAGGTTTGCCCTTTGTGCAACTCTTTGAGCATAGTTAGTTGGTTTAGGTTTGCTGTTCCTTGTTGGCAAACCGTTACAGAAAGGACAGTTTTATTTATTTTCTTTTATCTCACCCTTAACAGCCCTGAGTCTGTAATCAAGAGGTTTGAACTAAGAGAACATGCCGTGGACAGTAAAGGAGTTGCAGAATATCTTCGAGCGCTTGTGGCCACTAATGCTATTGCTGATTATCTTCCTGATGAACAATCTGGAAAGCCGTCCAGTCTTCCTGCCTTGGTAACTTAACTGTCATAAAACTTTGCCTTTTTTAGTTATCTGTTTCCAGATGTATTACCTTTGTTTTAGTAACTCGTTGCACTAACTTCTAATTCTTGCCAACCTTACACCAATTCTCCCCCGTTTTCTCCTTGTAATACTTCTCGACTATCCCATTTTGTATTTCATAGTTTGTTGATATCTTGTTTTATCATATGTAGTTACAAGAATTGAAGCAACGCGCAACAGGAAACATGGATGAGCCATTTTTGAACCCTGGCATATCTGAGAAGCAACCATTGCATGTGGTGATGGTAAGACTTACAGGAACTGTTGTCCTAGTCACTCGGCATTGGGAAGGACACTGTTCATAAATTGTTGTGTAAAATACTGATCTGATATTATTTTCTTTTATAGGTTGACCCTAAGGTGTCAAACAAGTCACGATTCGCTCAAGAGCTTATCTCAACCATCTTGTTCACTGTTGCAGTGGGATTATTTTGGTATGAGTTCTTATTCACTTCTGATAGTTCCTTTATCTGACCCCCCTTTTCCTTACTAAGAAATCTTACTCTCGGGTCTGACATGCACAAGCAAAATGGTTGCTGAATGCATTCCTCTTATCAAGTGCAGAAATTGTTTTCAGGGTAATGGGTGCAGCTGCGCTCCAAAAATATATTGGAAGCCTGGGGGGAATAGGAACTTCAGGAGTTGGCTCAAGTTCTTCTTATGCGCCCAAAGAGTTAAATAAAGAAGTTATGCCAGAGAAAGTAAATATCAACCTTCTGTGCTGTGTCATATGATGTTGCATCTGTAATTGTGCAACATTGCACTTGTATGTCCTGTTGAATAAAGATCAATATGAAATATAGATTTAATTTTAAATAGCAGCAAAGTGAATTAATAATTTTGTTTTTGCTTTGATAACTTTTAGATTAGAGAATGGAAATTAAATACATCAGACTTCCTGGTTGTAGTCTTAGGTTCATTGTTGACCGCAGGAATGCTATTTAAATTTGCAATAGACTATATAGTTTCATTGTTGACCTCAGGAATGCTATTTAATTTGCAATAGACTATAATTTAACAAATAATCTTCTATGGGTGGAGAGATTATATGCTTCAATTAATATGTATTCTTGGATCTGGCTTACAACAATTGGTCCTACTCCTCTTTAACACTTCTTTTATTGCAGAATGTTAAAACATTTAAGGATGTCAGAGGTTGTGATGATGCTAAACAGGAGCTTGAAGAAGTAGTGGAGTACCTAAAAAATCCAGCAAAATTTACTCGCCTTGGGGGGAGGTTGCCAAAGGTTTGTGCATACATTTATAGTATATATATATATATATGACTGAACGTATGTTTCCTTGCATCTCATGCTCTTTTCTCCTTGGGATTCTTCAGCATCATTTTTTATTATCAAAATTTTTAATGTCATTGTCCCTATTCAAGAACAACTCACACTAAAAAGAGCTTTGAGAGGTAGGTGATATGTTGAGGTTTTGAGATTGATCTTAGGTTGAGAAAGGACTGAGGATTTGCCTTCCTGTGTCTAATTTTTAAAATATGGTTCTCCATATCTTGATAATCGCTTAGATTCATCTTGCATCTATTTTTCCTGCTGACGGGTATTGAAATAATGCAATAAATCCTACTTCACAGGGAATTCTTTTGACAGGAGCACCTGGTACAGGAAAAACATTGCTTGCCAAGGTAAAGTATTTCCTTGGTTATTCTTGTATGCAGCTTTACATGAGAATCTTCTTTGAATCATGAGAGATGAGCTCACTTTAAAAGCTCTAAAGCTTGGTTTTTTGAACTTGTATACTTTCACTGAATGAAATGAAGGTTATAACCATGCTGAAATTTTTCATAAGTTAATTCTTTAGGAAAATAATAGGTCTACTACATGTATGCACAGATTGTTTAAACACAACATCATTATAATCTTGTGTAATATGGATAATTTTCTTAATTCCCGGTCATCCAGCCATGATGCTGATTACCTTTGTTTATTTCCTCTCACGTATTTGGATGATGGCTTTTCTCATTCTTAACTTCATGTTTCACCTGAAGGCTATTTCTGGAGAAGCTGGGGTGCCATTCTTTTATAGGGCAGGATCTGAATTTGAGGAAATGTAAGTTCAGCTTTAGTATGCATATGCCCTCTAGGTGGATGATATCTTAATACTCCTCAAAAGTTTGAAGAGAGGCTTTCTCTGTAAAGCCAAAAAGATATCTTCAGGGAAAGGCCCCAATGGCTATATGGCTGATATCTTCAGGGAAAGGCACCAATGGCTATATGGCTCTCTCTCTATATAAATTATACTAAGAAGAAATACTTATGGTGTTGGAGATGTCCAAATCTCACGTTGGTACCACTTCTATGACAGGTTTGTTGGCGTTGGCGCTCGGCGTGTGAGATCCTTATTTCAAGCAGCTAAAAAAAAAGTACATCTTTGCAACTTATTTCCTCCCAGAAAATTCAGCAGGGAAAACAATGAAAAAAAAAAGAAGAAGATAAAACTAAAAAAGACAATTTAAATAGGAAGCTCAATAGTGTGCCTCAACTAAACTGGTTTTCTTTTCTTTCTTTCTTTTTTAACTGTTAGGCAGTTGAGATATCACTATATAAACTTTATAAAGAATAAAAGGAAAGTGATTTATGGTGTAACAAAATAAGGAAAAAGAATAAAAATGCATATCTAATTATGAATATATGTATTTCCCAAGTCGAGCACATGCATGTTGTTTAATCATATGTTAATGTATATGATTAAATATCAAATCTCTTCTAAGTCAAAAGAGACATCTTTTATTGCCATATGGTGATTGCTTGCTAGTATACATAATTTCTAATATTAATGATTTCTTAGGCTCCATGCATTGTTTTCATTGATGAAATTGACGCTGTTGGGTCCACACGAAAACAATGGGAAGGCCATACAAAGAAAACTTTGCACCAACTACTAGTTGAAATGGATGGTTTTGAACAAAATGAGGTACATGACAACAAGATTAGCTTTGTGATTTTGCTGCATAATTGGTGCATTTTTAAAATTTTTGCATTCATTCTGATTTTTGCTACATAAACAAGTTTGTTTGTGCATTTCTGAAATTTTTGCATTTTGCCTGCAGGGAATAATATTGATGGCTGCAACAAATTTGCCTGATATTCTTGATCCAGCTTTGACAAGACCTGGTAGATTTGACAGGCATGTAAGTTATTCTATTTCTAACATTTCTTTGAGTTCTGAAATTGAAAAATTACTAGTATAGATTGAAGCATCATGGGTGAATACCTTTGGTTGTGAATATTTAAACTGTTGGTTCTACAAGCTGTCAATTCCATTTTTAGGGACATTTTCTTGTGGGTGAATGCTTGTATTTTCAATAGAGCTGGATATTTACCTGATCCACTTCCCAGAGT